>OX453071.1:16309593-16427093 GCA_949699795.1 Spicauda simplicius | reverse complement strand
GCTCGAGCTGGTGCGCCTGCTGCACGAGAGGTACCCCCCGCCCCCGCCCCGCCCCGCATCTGGTCCCGGAACCTACCTACCTGTACGACTACCGTACTCTATCTTACTAGATTCTAGACGGCGGGGGCCAATCTGGGCGCTGATGTGTTCTTCGAGTCGCGCCGCCTCTACCTTACCATATTATTCGAAACTGGGGCGTACCTTGCGGGCTTTTTTAACTATATCATATTTTAAATTGTTATATGTCATATCTTCAACCCTAAATATTATTGAAAACCTACTTGTGTAGAGTGATACTCCAAAAAACTTATGTAATATCCTTCGATTATTAAATAAAATCAAACATTACTTTTCTGTTGGTCAAGACAAAGATGTGGCGATAGTGTCTCCACACTCATACAACAAAATAGTATACCGCCTTAACATCTCTTTTTCTATTTCGCGTTTATTAATTGACAAGACTATCATTTTACTAATAATTCTAATAATAATAATTGAACATTGTTTTTAGAACGCCCCAAGACTACGAGGCCGAAGGGCGGTTGTCTGGGTCGCTGGAGTGGCGCGAGCAGCGCCGCGAGGCGGGAGGCGGCGGGAAGGGACACGTCTTCCAGTTCGACCAGCCCGGCGAATACATTATCAAGTACGTGTGACTAGCGTATAAACAAGTATAGCGAAATGTCATAAGACTGAGTTTTTTTTTTAAAGGCAGTCCACCTGATGGTAAGTGGCCACTGCCGCTCATGAACATCTGTAATCAACTTCATACAGAACACGGGTTCCATATTTAGTAGTAGCACCTAAATCTATATTTTGCTGTCCCAATGTAATAAGACTTTAAAAGTCTGGTATGTCGTAGTAAAATTAATAATTTTTGTTTCATTAACATTAATTTGTAAATTATTTTCGTTCATCCAATTAATAACCTCCTCTAAAGTTTTATGAATTTATATTTTAGCGATTCTATTGTTTCAGTTTTAATAATTACAGTAGTGTCATCAGCAAAGAGTATTGTTTTATGTCTCGTTATGATAGGTAAATCATTTATATATAGAAGAAATAAGAAAGGCCCTAGGATACTTCCTTGCGGCACTCCGTATTTATTATACTTGTGTCTTGATGTGTACTTGACTTTATGGCTGTTATTTATCTTACATAATTCAGTATATTGTTTCCTCTTACTTAGATAATTTTTGATCCAATGCAGAGCTTTTCCACGTATTCCATAAAATGTAACGTGTTTTTGTCAAAATACTCGCTTTTCCTTTTAAATGCAGCTTAGTTAAACCTCTTTGATCTTTAAACTTACTTAAAAAATTATACAATTTAATTGAATTTGAGTAATATTTGTGCTACTTTGGACAACATCAACTTTAGTTTTTGAGTTAAATTAAGGTCTAATTTCGACCCTTGCGACGGGTGACTAGTTAAATTAATTTTCTGTAAGATACGTTAATAAAAGATGGGTAATCTTACCTATTATTATAATGAAACCAAAAAAAAAGTAAATTTAACTGTGGCTTCATTTGTTTTATAGTTTTGTTTTATTGTCACAAGGGGGCCAGTTCGGAGTAGGTTCAGTCATAACTAGTGTTCTTGTCTTATATGTTTTCTCTTGTATTTATAAATATATTTAGTACTGATATATAACGTTGTTTATATACCAAAACCCTAATCTAATACCTATCTTACGTATTTATATGTAAAAGATAGGTAAGATTACCTATCTTTTATTAACGGTAATTAACAGTATTAACGGTAATTAGGTAAGATTGGGTACCACCCATTATCGTCCCACTGCTGGGCACGGGTCTTCTCTCAGTATGAGAGAGTTTTAGGCCATAGTCTACCGCGCTGGCCAAGTGCGAATTGGTGGACAGGTATTAATAAAAGATAGGTAAGATTACCTATCTTTTATCAACGTATTACGTAATACAAATGTCCTTTATTCAGATTTTTAAAATCTCTAAAATAGATCCATGTTTTGACACGACAATATTCCATTCACTCGTTCCTACCACAGGTACTGCACCACCTCAGATGTGTACACCGTCAGCCGGGACGGTGAAGAGATCAGAAAGGTCCCCACGTGGGCTGCCGGACTCTTCACCTGCAAACACATGTTCCGCAAGGTTGAGAATGACTGGAAACAGGTGTATCTCACTCGCGAAGGTGTGTATTGCTGCAAGAAATGAATTTTTATAGGGTATGGATCAAAAATTCCAAAATTACCAACTTCTTGTTAAGTCTCACATATGACGACTCTGAAGCTCTTATATCTGGGATTTAAAAAGCGCGTCAATTCACTACCTTTACATGATACATTCGGAACCCTGAAATTACACATGCAAACATACACATGCACACACACACTCACACACACCAAACTCACACACATACACACACATACCCACACATTATTCCCATAAATACAAATCAAACATACCTACACATACTAACCAACTTACCTTACCTTATAATATAAACTTTTGCTAAATGATGTGAAAATTCAATCCATTCATCATATCTGTATGTTTTAGCATGACTGCATTTGTAACATGTATTTGTGAACATACTTTCCGTGTCCTGAGGAGGGCGTAAATGACTGCGACACAGTTTTCAAACTATTGCCGTCGCTTACGAACAATTTATTAATGTAAATTTGATTCTATGTTCAAAAAAAAAAAACAGGTCTGGTTCTCTTGGGTTGACAACCCATTATCGTCCCACTGCTGGAAAAGGGTCTTCTCTCAGAACAAGATAGTTTAGGCCATAATCCACCGCGCTGGCCAAGTGCGAATAGGCTATTTGACAATGCGAAAAATTAAGTGTCAATTACTGTTATCAGTATATATTATGAGTTTAAGAATGGTTATTTATTAACATAAGTTGAAAATAATAATTAAATTTATTTAAAAATCCTTAAATAAAAATGCATTTTTTTAAACGTTTGTCACGTGACACAAAATGCTCCTGAACTGGCGGGTTTATGATGACGTCACTTGCTTGTAAACTTTCGTATTTTGTTTACAACAAATGTATGTGGATGACATGAGCCACAGATGACAATACAGGCAAGTGACGTCACCAACCCGCCATATGTCAAAGTAGCGTTTTTGCGCGCTTTTTAAATATTGAATTTTTAATTTGATATTTTTCAGCAAATATGTACCAAAATTAAAAAAAACAACTTTTACTGGGTTCCTTAACCTCTGCTAGATAATATAAAATGGATTTTAAAAACCTGTCAAATAGCCCATTGGGGGACTTCACACACCTCCTAGAACTTTTTTTTAAAAGAATTCTCGGGTGTGTAGGTTTCTTCACGATGGTTCCCTTCGCCGAAAAGCATTGATATAATTATTTAATACGCACATAATTTTAGAAAAATCTGTGGTTTTCAACCTTGGATCTCCGGATCGAGAGAGCGAGTTACAAGCACTGTTTAGGTCTAGTTACAGTGGCCAAATTTAGAGTAGGCCATGTCCAATAGTGGACTTCGAAAGGCTTTGAATGGATGGATCTCCTCTTTTAGCGAAGGGAGATCTCCCCACAGACCAGGTAATGATGCCTGAGGAACGGTCGTGCTCATTAAGAATACTTCCATAGCGTGATTTAGAAATACTAGTGGCGCCATCTGTTAATGAGTTGCGGGAGGTCACCATACTCAGATTTATGCGTAATAACACCAGTACTGAATCAGCTATGTTCTGGTTTGAGGGATATGGTAAGGGACACATAGTTGTACGAGACATTCTAACCTTCCCACATGGGTAGCAACGTATCTTAGAAGAAACTCAAGTAATATAATCTTAACTTGCTAACATATATCCATGGGCGGCGGTAGATACTCAGCGTATGGTGAAATTAAAACTTGCGCCTTGTTTTTTCATCTGACTGAAGTAGCAAACGAGCATGCAGTCCACCTGATGGTAAGTGGTCACTGCCGCCCGTGGACATCTGTAATCAATTATATACAGAACATGGGTTCCATCTGAAGTCAATCACAGATGCGTTGCTACTGTCGAGGACTATGATGTTCGCCTCATGTGAAAGTGTGCCGGCAACCACACCCTTCTACCGAAACGCAAGATGCTTCACGCTAGAAATAGGTGTGGCGGTGGTACTTTCCCTGGTCGAACTACACTGATTCTACTACCTTGAAAATGTTATTTCAATATCATAAAAAAATCGTAGGATATCTACTTTTTTATAAACGTCTAATAACGGAATTCGTAATTAATTCTCCGATTTTACCCATCAGAGGGTGAAAAAACAGGATTGGTAGCGTGGAAGGTGGCTTTGAAGACTGAAGACAAACAGCTGGCCTTCCACTCTCTCTCCATCAACGCCGTCACGCAAGTCTTCGAGACGGGGAAGATCGAGTGGACCTTGCAATTCGACGGTCCTGATGCGAAGGCCGAAACGTTCGGTGAGTCATTTTATAAGTAATTTTTTGCCTTCATTAGAAGGAGGGTAGTGTTTTTAAAAGGACTTCATTAGAAAGAGGGTAGTATTTTTAAAAGGATGTTTAAAAATACTACCTTTCTTCTAACGTAGTCGAGCAAAAACGTACTTTTAAAATAATACTTATACTTTTTTTTACTTTTTCTTTATTTTTTTTGTTGTGTGTTGAATCGTCGGAATAAAGCTGTTTTTGTTAATTTTTTGTCAATTATACGTTTGTATATCAACTTGTTTGACACGCGTTACAGCCCTAACGGCTTCACTGATTGCAACTTATGACGTATTATTGAAATGTAACTAAGTCCATTTCAATAATACGTCATGAGTGATAATACGTCATAAATCATAAGTCATAATACGTCCGGAGTGACATTGGCACAATATTGCTTAAACATAGCGGGTGCGCTTAGACATAAAGATACTGTTTCTGCCTATATATGCAGAGAAGTTTTTTTTATTATTGTAACAATAATAACAATATGAATATCAAATGAAAGCTAATAAAATAAAGATTAAATTAAGACTGTATAAATATATAAAAAAATATTGATTTTTTTGGTCATTTCTGTCGTGGGTGTATTGAAAATAGATGATTTATCCCTCCATGAAGGCCTCTCTTCTCCACTGAGCACACTGGGTACATGTTCAGGCCCCATAGTTCCTACTTAATTAACAATAGCGTTGGGCATACAGGTTCCAATGTGATGAACAAAAAAAAATAGAGCAGTGATAGTCTAATGGTTGAAACTTGCCCTCTCGATCGGGAGGTCCGAGGTTCAAACCCAGGCACGCACCACTGATTTTTATAAAATATGTGCTATTAAAAATAATTATCACTGCTTTTCGGTGAAGGTAAACATCGTGAGGAAACCTACACACCCGAGAGTTCTATAAAAAAAGTTCTCGGAGGTGTGTAAAGTCCACGTACTCGTACTAGGGAAGTCCCGAGATGGTGGAAAGTATATTATTATGATTCGACGGAGGAGGTACCGCCGCACACCTTTGTCAAGCGTACAAAGGTTTTTACGTTTTTCCGGATTGGTGTGATAATCGGATCACTTTCATTTCAGGTGTCATAGGCAATAAATACATCTGTGATTTTAAGACCGACGTGGCAGAGCGGTTAC
This sequence comes from Spicauda simplicius, assembly GCA_949699795.1. Lineage (NCBI taxonomy): Eukaryota > Metazoa > Arthropoda > Insecta > Lepidoptera > Hesperiidae > Spicauda > Spicauda simplicius. The sequence continues at coordinate 16,421,499 of OX453071.1, read as the reverse complement.
CATGCCCGTCTAACACGCAGTGCGCTCGGGTTCGATTCCCGGCCAGACAGGTATCTGAATGATGAATTTAGATTCTTGTTCTGGGTCTGGGTGTTCGTACATATGTCTTTGTGTGTGTTCTTGGCACCCACGACACAAGACGAAATGTTAGTGTGGGGCTATGAGTGTAAAACGCTTTTACGTTTAATAAAACACTGGTTCTGTATGAAGTTGCTTACAGGTTTGCTTCGGCGGACTACTTACCATCAGGTGGATATATGCTCATTTGCTACTTTATTTTTCTAAAAATCTTTTCTCCGAGAAGGTCTGTGCCCAGCAGTGGGAAAATAATGGGTTGACGACGAGCAAAAAAAAATGATTACTACCCTTACGTTATAGGTAAAAAACAGCCCTACCTCCATGTAAAATACACCTAATATATCCTTGCAGATATGCCAATAAAGGACTTGGACCGGCGCTTCCGGCACGTAACCCTAGCGGCGACCCTATCGGGGGGCGAGGGCACGGCGGGCTGGCAACAAGCTCAACTCTTCCGTCAGCATCTACGGAACCATGACGCCACTCTCGAAGTGAAGCTCACCGTCCGACGGGACACGGAAACAGCCCTAGATTGAACGCAGACCCTTGATGATACACAGCTAAAAGATTGAAGCCCCTAAGAGATTGAAGCTCCAGGTACGATTGTATGTCGACGGTCTAAAGCGATAAATGTGCCAATTTTTTTTTACTTTTTAACTTTTATGGTACACAATTTTGAGAAAAATGTGTTTATTGATGGTAGTGTTTCTGCCAAGTATAATATAACAAATTTTAAAGAATCAAAATTATCATTCTTCCATATACAAATATTGTATCAGAAAAAACTGTTTTAAAAATAAAAAAGTTATTCCAACAACATTTGCTAATAGGATATTTCATATTGTATAAAAAAAAACGGGCCACCAGAAACCATACTTTAAGGACGCGTTCCAGAAGACGCTCACAAAGCCCCAAACGCCCAAAACGTCGTTCCACAAGACGGCCGCAGCCGTTGTGGTCGCGGCGAACACGTCACTCATGACGTCATAAGTTACGCTTACGCGACGCTCACGACGACCCATCTAACAAGGTGGGTCGAAGTGATCGTTCCAGTAGAGAACACGTAAAGCTCACAAGCTAATGGAACGGGAAAAACTGCGGTCGTGAGCGTGCGCTTTGTAAACGTCTAATGGAACGCACCCTAAGAGATAATTTGCATTATATTTAAACAAACATTTTAATAACGGAACATTCCATATTGTCTCATTGTCTTTATAAGACAAATAGCATGTTTACTCTTTAAGCCGACGATATACAAAAGTTGCGTTAATTTAAATAAAACCTCGACTTAAACTACAATGATTGATACTAAAACTCAGTATTTTATTGCAAGTGAATGTTACTTATGTATAGGTAAATTTAATGTTCGTATATACATGAAATCGGGGACCTATTTTCACATCTTAAAGGTATATGAGAATAAAAGGAGTTTAATGTGAAATTCGTATTTTGTGGATTAAACAAAATCAGAGTTTCTTAAACCGATTGTAGGTTTTTTTTTTTACTTAGAATTCATAGCTCCTGATTTTGCATCCTTCCGTGTAAAAACAAATTTATAAAAAATATTTTCATCACACTAAGCTAAGCAAAAGAATTTAAAGCATCAAGCGATCTTATTGATTGATTTGACACATCCATAGCATATTTACCACGCATAATCATGGCGGAACCTTAAGTAAAATAGTTACATATATCAATCATATCAACATTATGAATGGATTGTGCAAATAAATAAACATAGAATTAAATGAAAGTCGCAACCTTTGTTTAAAAGTTGTGCGATTCTTTGAAAACACTGAATTAATTGTCTGGAAAGTATTGAATAGCATAATTTGAATGAAGATGTATCTACCGTCACACTAAATAATTCTGTCCGCCACTCCTCGGTAAGAATTACCTAGTGTGACGGTGGGCTTGCTCTGATAGTTTCTAATCAGAGAATACTTTTATTCAGATTAAAAATTGGCGCCATCTGTTGCATTCTGTTTGCACGAGCGTGCAAACCGAATCGTGGAGGACCGCCACGAATCTAGTTGGTGTGGATGGAACTTCATTCTTCGGCGAGTGGTGCGGTGAAGAAAAGTTCACGAAGGCACCAGGTCAAAAAGTTCCTCGGAACACTCACCGTTGTAAAGCCGGTAAAACACGCAGAGAGAGCCTATGTCCCTCCGCAGACTTAAAGTTTTAACCGATCGGTGATTCTTGGGTCGTTGACGATTCGGATCATGCGTTTCTGCACGGAGTCAAGTGGGTTAAGTTGGTATTGGGGCGCCCCTGCCCAGAGATGCCAGCAATACTTCATGTGGGGTCTCACTTGAGCCTTATAAAGCTGAAGGAGTTGCCCCGCAGTGAAGTACCGCTTGGCCCTTTTCAGAACGCCCAACTTATTTGATGCCAACTTGGCTAACATCCAAATGATTCCGAAACAGCACATCACACGAGATGTCAACGCCCAGGATCCCTACGTTTTTGTCAATGACGAGAGAGGTTCCTTGGAACTTTGGCGCCATGACAAATGTGGCTTTTTAACGGTAAACGCGCAAACTTGTGACTTCGAATTCTGCTTTCCTGTTTCTAATTATAATTTTTCAATACTACATTCGCACTGTGTCCAAAGTCACCTTCCCCTCACTTCGCCTGAAAGAAAATCCTGGATCCGCCAATACTTATACTACAGTCTAATTGATAGAGTAAATATTTTGATGCATTACGGATGTACCAGAATAGTAGGATATGGATACCTCGCGAGGTATAAAACAGCAAGGCCAGCACAATTGTCCTAAAAGTAACTTACGTTCAGACTAGATCTAGAGATGACTCACATAGGCTCACATACGTAAATTTGAGGTGTCAATTAATTGTTACGCTAAGCAAGCTACCCTTGTGTAGGAGGTATGATGATATGGTTGCTTATTTAATCTCAAGGACTGGTCAAGGTAGGAGTCATCTATGGGAAGAGAGTGTTTATATATGGGTCAATTTCAAGGTCAAGGACTGGTCAAAGTAGGAATCATGTGTGGGAAGAGAGTGATTATATATGGGACTAATACTGTATAAAATGTGCGTATATAATGAATGAGCCCGGGATCTTAACCCCCACTTAGCTATGACGCTGAAATAAAAAAATAACAAACACATAAGATTATTTACCGACACATTTCAAAGGCTATTAATTAAAAAAACAGGAAATCGTTGCCAATAATAGCTAAGTCCGTGTTGTATAGTGATAATTGGATAATTTCTTAAATCATATATCATCAGCAAATATTTAGATGCGAGGTATCCCAGCCATAATACAGAAGACTAGAAACTTCGAATGGTATAAAAGAATGGAGCTGCATAAATGTAACTTTAAATATATATGTGTAATATTTAAATATACCCTCAATTTGTGGCATTTTGAAGTGTCGTCGTCGTCGTCGTCAACCCATTACTGTCCCACTGCTGGGCACGGGTCTTCTCTCGGAATGAGAGAGTTTAGGCCATAGTCCACCGCGCTGGCCAAGTGCGAATTGGTGGACAATTTTGAAGTGTAGACTACTCAAATTTAGTCTTAAAATATTGGTGTCTATTTAATTAACAAATTGATCAACGTACCTATATGTTGTTGTTCAAATTATGAGTGCTTAAGTGTCACATAAAAAGTCAAATTTAATCAATTCAAATCAAATATAATTAAAAAGTAAAATATCTATCATTGATCAACAATAGCACAAGCTTTCGTATTCGTTAATTTATAGTTACATCCCTAGAATATAATAAAATACCGCATTTGCACATTCACGAATAGACGAGGCAAACAAACGAGTCGAAAGGCACTAATATGCATGCGGTGGTTCGTTATTCGCCTTGTTGCTCGTGGTGCTCGCATCGAGAGCTGTTCTATTGGCAAAAGTAAAGGACCAAATAACGGGCGTAACTATTGTTCGCACACTAACGAATGTAGAAGCGTTAAATAGTACCAGTTTCAAGTCAATATAACAACAACACACTTATAATAAATAACAAAAAAAGAAAAAGAAAAAAAAAGGTACATAGTAGTAGCTTAGTTAAGGTTTTCTGTAAAGCCACCGCTGCCGCCACCGCACACAACTGGGGCCCAGCTTACACTGTTGAGGGCGATGTCGACGGCGAAGACTCATAGTGGAGCTGTGACTATTATATAATGACAGAAAAAAATAAGCTAAAAAAAGGCACGGACGATCCGTCTGTGGAGTCAAAGTTGTTAATAAAAAAAGGGAATATAACTTTTCAGGGAACAGTTCGTCGAATCCCGAGGCGACGAGCACCCATGTGTAAATGCGGTATTCGATTTATTCGATTTTCAACGCTATGTTTCTATTAGTAGTTTTTACAGTCAGTTAAGATTTTTACTAAATGATCAATTCGCCTAATAGCCGTTTGACCATTAAATGCACAAATTCAAGACTGCAGGCGGGCAATTTACTTTTTAACAGTTAGACAGTTTAACGTAGAAAATTTTTGCCACACTATAGTAGTACTATACACACGTAGTAATGTTCCTATTTATATTTTAAAAAGTTCACGACTTAGCATAGTTAATTAATTAAAATGCTTTCAATTCACCAATATTAGAAGCGAACAAAGGTGTTTTTTTTTTCATTTAATTACGGACAAAATGGCGGCCTTTTTTCATTTATGTAATCATATTTAAATTCGCTAAAGATCTTTCTCGATGCTTGAAATTTAGTATCCGAAAAATATTGGATACGTTCATTTTAAATACTGTATATTGATAAGGAATTTCGAATCTTTATGTGGTAGATTTACAATGGTAATATATATTTATATAGCCTATCTTTAATATGCAATTGTTAAACAATTTTTGACTTGATGTATTTACTTAGGAAAAAATTTACATTCCATTTCATCTTTATATTATGTTTTTCCATTTTTCTTTGTAAGTATTAAACTATAATTGAGTTTTTGTTAAATTATTTTTACTTTCTACAGCGAAACAGATGTCTCTCGAGTCCTTTATAAAATGGTTTTGTAAGTACTAAATTAACATGCTTTGTTTATATTTTAAACTTATTTTATATTTTACAAGACAGTACTTCTAGTCATAATTTAAATATTTTATGTAAACTGTTACTCTTGTATTTAAAATAGGTAGAAAATATGATTTTCGGGGAGCCAAACAATTCATGTAGAACTTATATTTTGTTTTAAATTGTTAGTATAATTGTGCACTATTTGCTTGTGCGAGCATTTAATCATGGTAGACATGATAAATCGGATTCAATTTTATCGTACTGTATGAGATGCTTTAACAAGTGCCGACATAGCATTGAATTATTGTATATGAAGCAAAAGGGGTTTAAAAAAATAAGTTTACCTTTTTACCTTTTGGCGCGGAAAAACAAATGTCAAAATTGACAGTGACGAAATTAATAATATTCTATGGATTGATGAAGATAATTTAAGTAAATTTACTAATATTGTGATAACATAAACTCTATGATCACTTTATGTTGATGTGTCTCATTGTTTAAATTTAACCAAAATTATTCTGTAATTTCTGGCGTGATTTTCGTGTCTGCCTATGAAAAAAAGCTCTAACATTTAGGTTTCATCGTAGTACTGTGATTGTTTTATTGCATTCAAAATTATAATATTGTTGTGTTTAAATTACATTGTTATTCGGTGTTTAGATTCGTGTCAAAAGTAGTAATAAAATTACGTATAAATTATTGATGTTTTATTTTTGACCGATCCTGGCCGGTAATCCCAATTCCATAATGTATTAGGAAGGCTGTGTCCCCAGTAGGCAACTGTTACGACGTACTGAATTTGCGACGTATCGGTTTAGTACGCCCTTCCATATATTTGCAGTGGAGTGTCCAAAGTTTGCTAGTTTGCGCTCACTTTATGCAGTTGGAGCGTTATGGCGTACGGTGATTGTAAACTATCAAACTTAGGACATTCCATCTCAAATATATGGCAGGGCCCTTTTTTTTTGTTTCCGAGGGGGAAACCTTCAAAAGGTACCCGACACCGTGGGAGAGACGCAGGGTTATGTGGGATTTTTATCGCACTAAAACACCCCTGTGGCCGTCCTCGGCGCTATTTAGAGGACTCCGGGATCTCTAAACGACCGCAATAGAAATCCTCTGAGCGTGTTGCCCCATCGAGTTCCTCTCAGATAAGCGGCTGGACCCACCGCTCCGTCTAGTCTTTACGAAGGTATGTGACCACACATACCGCCGTCCTCCCCGGGATCGCCTGACCGAACGGTTCAAGCTTCCACTCTAGCCGCCTGCAAACCCGGAAGCCCCTTTTAGTCGCCTCTTATAACAGGCAGGGGATGCCGTAGCCCTATTCTGATCCCCGAACTACAGAGACGACAAAAAGGAGGCTACTCTTACAAACTCCTTCTCAAATCATGTCCTACCTAACAATAGTAGTTGATAAATAATAATTGTAATATTGTTACAGATTTCTTATTGATGATGAAAAGAAAATTAAATGGATTCAGTGCCTTGATAGATCCAATTGAGTATTGAAATAATGAAATAATTTTTGACTTATCTTATAATTTAATTTATGGTTTTTGTATATTGTTCTTGGTTTTTCTAATTAAGATTCTAATAAATTATAAATAATACGTTAAACTGGACCAAAAGTACATACATTACCAGTTCGATAGGCCTCCAACCGCCAATGCATAAAATTTAAAAATATAGTAACTTTTGATGTATGCAGTTATCAAGTTTAATGAAGTAGCAGCTAAATGTGTAAAAAAAAACTTTAAATGAATACTTCCTACGACATACACAACTCATCTGATGAACAGTTAGGTATTTGTATTTTTTGATAAAATGAAATAAATGTTTTACATCACAGGGCCATGCCGATGATGTGACATCACTATCAAAAATTTACTTGTGACAACCTACAATATTACGAAACAGAATGGCATTATTTGTCTCTTTTCTACGCTATAAACACATCCTAAGTAAAGAAAGACAAGTAAATGCGTTTCATTTTAGCACGGATTCCGTGCTCTGTTATTGTTACTAGGATTTGTCAGTGTAGAATATCAGTATATAAGTGTATCATCTATGGTGTAGAATGTGTAAACACTGAACGCATTCTTGTATTATCTATCTGAATATGTCATTGTCATTTATTCAGTATCTTTTTTATCTGTGAAACTCACCAGCTGGTATTGAAAATTAAAAACCTTTCTTTTGTTTTTGTTTAGTTGGAATTTGGAAACTAGGGATCTAGAATAATTTGAATTGTAAACTATTCGGAAGATAAAAATAATTATTAATTTAAATTAAGCCTAGTTTTCGGCGGCGAAGTTCATAAATAGAATGTATTTTGCGTTGTTCGAGTAATGTTTCTTTGAAGTAAGTACCTTTCCTTTGTTTTTCGAAGTATCCTTTGTATTGTAAGTACGACGAATTTCCTCTTTTAATTTTAATTTTTGAAATACTCCTCAAATAATTTTAAATATACAATCTCAGCATCAACCCTTTATTTTATTTGTGTTATTGTTTGTATCGAACTGTTTTATCATTTACCTAATACGTAAATCTAATTTGAATTAGGTACTAGCGGACGGTCTATATTATTTAAATGTAATTATTTATAATGGGACTATCGACAATGATGACACACGACAATCAGATGTGATTTATAAAAAGCATTGTTATTCGTATGTATTCATTTTTTTATATGATAATTAAGTAGTCAATGACCATGCAGATGCACCATACCCTTACGAAAACTTTAGACTAAAACCCTAAAACTATTAAAGATATTTCGCAAGGTGGTATAACGTATAAGTTAGGCTGGGGAGGTACCACCGCCACGTCTATTTCTAGCGCCAAGCAGCATTTGCGTTTCGATAGAAGGGTTTGCTTGCCGGGTCACTTATATGAGGCGACCGTCTTAGTCTTCGGCAGTAGCGACACACCTTTGATGAACTTCACAGTGGACCCTTGTTCTGTAGAAATTCTGTGAAATTGCTGAAAGATTTTTGTAGCCAAAAATAACCATGTATATCACGGCGGACCTTATACTCGTTTGCTGCTTCAATTTTCTAAAATTAAAGTGTATTTTTTGGTGTTGGTCATCACTTATACCACTCCCTCTTTCTGTGAATGTTGTAGGACTATCTATATCTATACCTACTACTACTATAAGTACCTTGTCTGTGCCTCTGCCATAACAAACCCTTAAAACCATAGCATAGTAGTACACAACATTGTTTTTTTATTGCAAAAATTCAAAAATAGTGTAGTAATGCTGCACCATGTAATTCAAGACAAGTGCTTTCACATTTAAAGGTGGTGAAACCTTTTGTGGTTTGACTCCAAAAGTACCATCACCTTACCTATTTCTGCCTAGCAATGGTTACAGCAGAGTTGGCACTACTGTATGGTGTTTTGAAGGGTATAAGAAGGATATCTTGTATGATTGATTTCAAGTTAATCTTTAGAAGTAGCTATACATCTGTGGCCGGTAACTTAAAATATTATCTAGTGGTAACAACAGATGATGGTTCACGGTTGGATGATTCAATTAAAGTAATGAATTGTTTCATGAACATTTAAGATATAAAGGATAGATGAAAAAAATAATGTAATGTGTCAAAAAATTTATAAAAAGATTATGTCATGAATTGAGAGGATGGATTGAATTGAGATGAGATGAGATAGGTCCTTTTTTCCCATTTCTTATAAAACTAGATGTACACCATGGTTTGTTTTCAAAAAAGTAGTATTACTAAATTATAATCACTTTTGATATAGTACATGTGTGGTAATGAAACAAAGTCTAAATGATTTCCAAGATTATAAATCAATTAGTTCTGGCTTGTTGTGATTTCAAACACAAAAGGCTATTATTAATAATTATTATTATTCTCAATCTTTTTATTTTTTTACAAGTTTATGTGATGCTCCAAAGTCAAACAAATAGAACTTCCTTTTTTAGGGTTCAGTAAAAATGAAACCTATTACTATTTCTATGACTCTGCTGTCCGTCTGTCTGTCACCAGGCTATATCTCATGAACTGTGATACTAGCTATCACGGTTCATGAGTTGAGACAGTTGAAATTTTCACAGATGATGTATGTATTTCTGTTGCCGCTATAACAACTAATACTAAAAACAGAATAAAATAAATATTTAAGGAGGGCTCCCATACAACAAACATAATTTTTTGGAGATTTTAAAAGATATAATAGTACGGAAAACTTCGCGCGCGATTCCGACTCGTATTTAGTCAGTTGTTATTATATGTATGAGCTTTTAGTTTCATTTCAATATTATTTTACACCAGTAAGACACAGGTCTAACTAGACTAATTCTATTCTAATACAGGTAGTATTATGTGCTTCGAAAATAATAAAATAATTCAATAGCTTGGGTTTCAAAGCAGAAAAGGCCTTTGCACTAAAGACATTGAAACAAAAAAATTATAACAATGGTAATTGTCACTTACTTGGTTTTTATATAACCAAACACTTGATTCAGAGTTAAAAAAAGAGTAAAAGTAATGATGTTTACAATACCACCCAGTTGACCGAACTTTGTGTTTTTCGTTCCTTACAGAATGGCATCACTCATTGAAGCAAAAAACTTGGTGAAGCGAGCCAACACCCTATCTGTCAGCCTTGGAGTCACTAATTACAACACTCCTTTCGCGACTAAAACCAGCCCGGAGTTCGTTATCAGCGGCGCAGCCGTCATCCAGCTAAAAGTCATCGCCGCCCAGGTCAATAACGGCCACACGAATATTTACAACAATTTGATTTGCGTCAAATTCTTCAAACTCCGTCCTGACGATGATCTAACCTACACTATCAAATTCACGAGTAAGGAGCTTGGGATCTTCAACAAGTGCTTCACGAGTGACGACGGCACCTGGCACCTGGTCCACGAGAACAAGAAACAGCAATACACATTCGATGTGTCTGTCCAGATGGACATCGTTCCCAGCGCGAGCTCCTTTGCCTCGTTGCACGATGACAATGAATTGACTGACTTCGAGCTGCGCGGAGAAGACGGCTCTGTCCACGTGCATCGAGCTGTGTTAGCTGCCTCGAGTCCTGTGTTACGCAGGATGCTGGGAGGCACTTGGAGGGAGACGACGGAGGGTTCAGTCGACGTCTCCGGTACTTCTAGACTGACGCTGCAACATTTGAAGGACTACGTGTACTTGCACACGTTGCCTGAAAACGGCTTGGAACAAGTTCTGCTCCTCGCATCGTACTACATGATGCCGGATTTGGAGCAGAAGTGCGTGGACCAGCTGGTGAGCGGGCTAACGGCACAGAACGCGTGCGATTTGCTCGAGTTCGCAGCAAAACACAAAGTGACGAGACTGCTTCTCGCTATACTGGAGTGTATCCAGAGTGGCGTGGTCAACGTTAATGATATGCGCGGTCATTATTTACAGAGTGGGTGATATTATTATTGGAAAATAGTTGTACGATTTGGCGAGAGACCAAATGGAGATTCAAAAGTTACTTAAAGCAAGCAAAATCAGAGGTTTGGAAGATATTAATCATAGCGTTATTTATATTTGTTTTATCTTATTTATTTATGCACACAAATAGAAATTAAATAAAAGTGAGCTTACAATCACAACAAAGTATAAAACAAAGTCGTTTCCCGCGTTCTGTCCCTATGTATGCTTAGATCCCTAAAACTGGGCTACGGATTTTAATGCAGCTTTGGTTAATAGAGTAATTCAAGAGGAAGGTTTTATGTATAATACATGTATAATATAGTGGAGAAACACTGGTAATTTTAGATTTTTGACTTTTAGGCGAAACGAAGTCGGCTAGTTGATTATAAGTGCATAGATACTGCTTATTTGTTAAGAAATCTTTTCCAGTAGGCTTGAGATTGGATATAGGTTAACAGTACGTAGTAATGTGTGCACTTCACTGTGACATCACAATCCGAATTTAATTATTTTTTTCTGGGTTTTGGGAAATAGGAAGTACCTATGTTGCATGAAAATATTTTATGTCCAGGTTTAAGGTATAAATAGTACATATAAAATGAATTGTCGATTGTAAAACCGTGATGTCACTAGAACCTGTCTTTTTGGCCTATTTGATTATGACCAAACTTTTTGTTTCATTATTTTAAAGTAATTCACATACTTAGTTCACATTTTATAGATGACACAATGACATATCTGCAGAAACTTCAGGCTTCTGCAGTGTGGATCACTAAAATAAGGCTGTGACCGACACATAGGCCATGGACAATATAAGCTGAGTTTTCAAAACTTCCGTAGAGCTTCTGATGTTTAACTTCTCTTGCCTAATGGAAATAACTAGGACAGACGGCTGAATGCTTCAAACTACTCAAAGCATCAAACCGCAATGGAGATCAAGCAAAACGGTCACCCATCCAACTTTCGCCACGTCTAACGTGACTTTATTTTGTAGATCAAGACAATCCAATTAGTGGCGGGTTAATCCACACTCCAAAAGCAGTCGAATGGAAATTCGTGGAAATAAAATAATTAAAATGAAATATTGACATCAGAAATATTCACTTCGGCATTCACATCTAAGGTTGCCATCGTACTTTATTAAAAAGTATTGTACATTATTTGGAGAAATTGTACCTACTTCTATGAAAAAATAAATAAAAAGCGAAAAGAAGTTGTGTAATAAATGTACTATGTTTAAAAGTTTTCTATGGCCATTTTATTTTGCAAAAATGGATTGTAATTTATTTTAAAACTCCAGCCTTCTTTCTAATTTTTTACAGCCAATGTACAATACTCGCGAAAAAAGATGGCATCTCTATTCACACAGCCGGCGCAAGGATACGGATACTATTACACGTATATACACGTGTATTTACCGCTCAAACTTTTAAAAAAATGAGCGGGAACTGAACATTTTAATTTTAAGTATTCCGAATCTCTTTATGTTAATACTTGCAAGTAAATATAAATATGGTATATCCCAGTAGTTTGCTAGTAGGTATGTGTAATTAGGAGGCTGTTTAAGTATTATAACGAATTTTATTTTATGACCTGCTTTAAAATATAACAGTTACACCCGAACCTATATCTTGAGATTAAGTATTAATAGGTACTCTTAAGTTTAAAGCGAATAAAGTTTTTTATGTAACGGAAAAGTATTTTTTATTTCTTACATTCTGCCCTTACGTTTTCTGAACTTCCGTCCAGTCAAAAAGTTTTTATTTATTTATTTTAAGTCTGGTTTTAGAGGTGTAAGCTGAAAAATATATTTTTACGTTTAAAAGGTGATAACCGTAAATTCTGCGTTCTGCGTACTTGCTATTGATAAAATTATACGAAAAAATATCAAGGATAAAGCCACCTATTCGTCTTTTGACGTCTAATTTTACATGACAGGTGTATAATTTATTCAAAACTTTAACAAAAGCTTTCTTGATAAAGCTATATTAAATAAATGTATTTCTTTTCAGCTTGTCTTTAAATGATTAAAAAGTAGTGGCAAGGACCTTGCCACTACTTTTTAATCATTTTCACTAATCGTTCAAATATCCTTACAATTTGTAATACATAAGTTATAATATCAATACAAAGGCAATTTATGTTGTAAAAAATTTATTTATGTTCACACACGCTTGAGGTTTGTATTATATGCTAAGAGAAACATAAACATTATCGGTACATCCAAGTCATCTTACGAACTGTTATCGTGGCAAATCTTTTGTCGTTTTTGTCGTCGTGCCCAAAGTTTAGCATCTTCATTGTTGACATCAGGCCTATTTTATGGCTTGGCTTCGGCCCTCAAATGATAGGAATAATGTCCCTCTGTTTGTTAATAAGTTAATCTATCCATTATTATGCCTGCGAAGCTATTTAATATTGAATTGATTTGATTTCTGGTTACTAGAGATTGTGAAATTTCGAACTTTAGCAAAAATTAAATAGATTTATTAATAGTACAGGCGATAGTCTACTGAATTGGCCAAACATAAAGTGAAAGTTTTTTCATGCCTTTGAAAAGATTAAGCAATATAACTGTACGATGTTAACAAGCAGATGTTCCATTTATTGGAAAAAATGAGACACGTTCCCGAAGTCAGACGTCTGCATAGTTGAAGTAGCCTTTGATTAATTCGTAATTTTAGCTTGGAACAGTTTATGCTGTTTATGTTCCCATCAGTCTTTTCTAGAACTAGTGAGTGTAGGTGCCAGTGAAAAGAACGATGTCTTCATGCAGGATGGTGAACATGAAGGGGCGGTCCACCTTGAACTGCAGCGGGGGCGGGGGTTCGTAGTGAGAAGACATGGGCACCATAATGAAACCTGGAATAAACGGACAAGAGATCATAACACTACATCTTATAGCAGATGAACTTACAGTGCTACTAATGGTAAATGGCCACAGCGGTCCACTGTTCAATCGAGTAAGACAAACAACCGTGTAGAACTGTCGTGATTTAGGTCATTGAATTGAAATATAAATGCATAGAAACTTAAATCCTATTATATGTTCTCCTATTTTATTATTCAATACTAGTAAATCTATACATGGCGACATACAAGCTACATAATATTCTGATATTGGAAAGCTTATGCCGTCCCAGGCTTATCATGACCCTTTTGGGTTTTGTGGTTCCCTACGTCGAGCCGATATTTCGACCCAGTTGGTCAACGGTTTCTCCCCGCCACCGCAGTTTCGCCGTGACCACGATCCATGCAACTGGGTCGAAATATCGGCAAAAAGAATTCGAAAAGGATTCAAAAACCGCATATAGTGAGTACCCGTTAAGTATTAAAATGTGTCAATTCCGCGATAATATTAGTCTAAAATCATAAATTGGGTGATAGTGCTTCAGACGAATCACGAAGACTGTAAATGTAACTAAGATAGGAAACTCAAGCTACCAGTAAAAGCTCCAGCCGTGGCGCCCTCTTCGTCAACCTTGACGAAAGCCTCCTGGAAAGCCTTGGACACGCGCACCGGGGCCTCTCGCACCACGCCACTAGCGCCCTCTGTGAACATGCGCGACACTCCCACCTGTAAAGAGTGCAATTTTTATTAATGTTTACGTATAGCTAAAGCCTTTCGCAGTAAATGGCCTAATATTTTCAAAGAGACTTATCGAAATCTCTCCAGTACTTCCAGATATTAGCGCTTTCAAACAAACAAATAACAGATACTTCAGCTTCATAATTTTAGCATAGGATCACCTATAGATGAGAACTCTGATATTTTGGAATTTTTACATCACTACATAGTATAAAACAAAGTCGCTTCTCGCTGTCTGTCCCTATGTACGCTTAGATCTTTAAAACTACGCTACGGATCTTAATACAGTTTTTATGGTAGATAGAGTGGTTCAAGAGAAAGGTTTTTATGTATAATACATGTATAATGAAACTCTGATCAATTTAGATTTTTGACTTTTAGGCGGAGCGAAGTTTGCCGGGTCAACTGGTATTAGTATAAATTAGATAGCCTTAATACCTAGCAAAGGCCTGAACAACAAGAATTTTAATTAGGATGACAACTTCTCATGCAGAACTTCCGTGAGGATTTTGCTTAGGAAGCTAGTGTAGTGTATAAACTAGATCGCTTACGTCGACTGTCTGGCACTTGTATTCATTTCTGGAGCAAAAAAACTAACTTACGTCCTAACTAGCTATATTAGGGCGACAAAACATCGTACTAATATAGATGTAATATGTCGCTTAACAAGCATCGATATAGAAAAATAACAAGACATTTTCTCGAAATGTTACTGATATTTCAGAAACAATATCACAAGTCATATATAAAAGGTTCAGGACTTCTTATAATTCATTGGAAAAAGTTTCTTCAGCGTCAAACGTTACTTAAATTGCCTAAAAAAATACAAAAAAAACCCTTACCTTCGGGAGAATGGTATTAAGATCGAGGCTACTCTTGATTTCGAATTTAGGCATCTCGAACGCAACCTCTCGTCCCGAGGGTCTGAGGTTGAAGACATCTGTGAGTATTCCCTTCGTCGCCAGCTTGTCCAGTACGGCCGGCAGACCGTCCTTCTCGTCCGGGAGCACGATTACCATGCGGAAGCCTTTTTCTTTGTACGGCAATTCTACCATCTGTGAATAAAATTCGCGTTTGTTTACCTAATTTCAACATTAACTACTTACTGATTTCAGTTAATTATAAGGTAACGAAACTATTAAAACGTAATTACTTCGAATAGATATCTATACTTTAAGAATAAGAAGCTTTCACCAGAAACCACGATATTGTTTTGGTTGTTTAAGCTGTGAAATATTCAGAATAAACTTTTCCTACGTATCTACGAAGACCTCAATAGATACTAGCGGATACAAGATTTTTGTTTTGGAGGCTTAAACAGACCAAGAGGGCCAAGGTGAGGAGACATTATTTCTTCTTTGTGGTACCGGAAGGTCTAACGTAATTGCACCAATTGCACCAGGGTTACCAAGTCACAAAAATGTATCCCCCTAAAGCCTCCATAAAAAACCCCTAAATCTCCACAATGAATTATGAATTGGAATTCTACCAGGCAACCTCCCGTATTTCTGAATCCGGTCGTAGGTTTCTCCCTGACGATGAAAAAAAAAGGTCATTCGTCGTGAGGCATGATCATGTAGCCTGGTGGGAGATATTCCTTTGAAAACACGTATATGTTGAAGTTATAAAAACCCCTAAAAATATTACACTCCTAAAAATCCCCATCCCCATTTTTATCCCCTACATTTAGGGGAAAATCCCCTAACTTGGCAACCCTGAATTGCACTTTGATTTTGGACGATCTCGAGCCGCCCCTTGGATCAGCTCCAGTGTTGATCGATGTGTGCATTTTGACAGTAATTTGTTTATAATAGTAAAAAACATGCGTGCGTACAAAGTACACATGTCAGAAGTGAAACTTCTTTGGCGAACTAATTTATAAATATTGTTTATATTTATACAAATCTAAAACTTTAAATTTCCAAGATTAAGAGGAAGGGAAAAAGGCGTGATACGACGTTCGCTCTGTCTCACTTTTTCTCTCAATCTTTCTCACTCGCTTGCTTCCTACTCTCACTCCACGGCTAGTTGCTCATGCTACGTTCGCCCTGTCTTACTCTCTCTCAATCGATCTCGATCACTCTCTCTCTCTTTTCCGACACTTCCGTTGCATACCGGCGTGACGTTTCATCTGTAAAAATTTTACCCTCATGCGCCTAAAGAAGTTTCACTTCAAAAAAAACATACCCTGGCTCCGATTTCCTTATCTTCGTGGTAAAACAGGGAATCGAGCAGTTTCATCATTGGTTTTTGGACGGTGGTGTTCTCGTCCACATAAAAGTCTTTCTCTTCAGTCTCCTCCGTTATGAATGGAACATGCCAGTGGCCCTGTAAGAAATTAGTTAAATTTAACGGTTTTTATTCATTTTAGCCAGAGTAAAATATTCTTGATTTACTATGTTAAAGCACTATGCAGACTATAATTATACGTCTGTATAGTTTATCAATATTGGTAAACAATTAAAACTTAGGTAACGACTAATCGCAGCAGTCATTATAGCGAAAGATATGAATGGTTTCGAGTTCAGATTTTGCTGAATCTAGGAATTTGTGTTAACTTACCTTTGTGTGTATCTACGATATAAGGAATCCTAGTGGTACCTTTGTTATTAGATAATTATTTCACAAAAATAGCAAACCGTTATTATATTATGGGGTAGGTAAACCGTTAAATGGTAAAAAATAAATATAAATCCTTTATAAGCTATATGAAGTCATTTGCTAGAGTCAATTAATACTCAAGGTTTTATACATATAGGTAGTTCAGTTACGAATTTATGCGTGTGCGTAATGGTGATATTTGGATGTAAAAAAAAAACTAAAATCAGTATGAGATGGTAACAAAAATAGTATGTTCAGCGGTTTTCTATATGAGTAAAAAACAGTGTTCTATATTGTTACGAAAACTAAATATCAACTTAATCATTTTCATACAAAACTAGAAATGACAAATACGTATTATACCTACTTAGGTATACCTCGAAAAATATGACTTTGAATTTCTATATGGGTAAAAAACAGTGTTTGTGCTATATTGTTACGAAAACTAAATATCAGCTACTTAATCATTTTTATACAAAACTAGCAATGACAAATATCGTAAGACAAATAAGTATTGTATACCTCGAAAAATATGACGTTGAAGAGTGCTATCGCTGCGTTCTCATCTATCGTATTTTCGTCTACAGGAGAGCTTATGTGACCTTTAGTCTTCTCGGCAGCCTGAAAAAATACATTATTATCTATGTACTTATTTAAATCAATTTATAAGGTGGTAGAACCAGCTTAGTTCGATCGGGGACGTACCACCGCCACACCTATTTCTAGCGTGAAGTGTTTCTTGCGTTACGATAGAAGGGTGTGGTTGACGGCACACTTTCATATGAGGCGACCATCATAGTCCTCTGGAGTAGCAACGCATCTGTGATTGACTTCAGATGGAACCCATTTTTTGTACGTATTACAGATGTCCAAGGACGGCAGTAACCACTTACCATCAGGTGGACTGCATGCTCGTTTGGTACTTCAGTCAGATAAAAAAAAGTCTACAAAAACAATCTAATACAATCAGTTTGCGATACACAAATTACTCCGTTAGAACTTTGAATCTACAGACAGATTCTTTATCGTATTTTCAGAGGTCATCACAGCACTGGCACGCCAGATTAACATACCTAAATTATACTTACGTGGGAAACGGTTTATGGAATTATTATTAATATGTTTAAATACAATCCACTCTACAACTTTCAGATCGTTATTTAATTTAGTACCTATGTTCGGGAACATTGAGTATTATTATTCACGGTTATCTATACATACAAATGTGTCTCTGATCGAAATACTGCAAAATAGATGATATTGCCGTATCGATGTGTGTATCTGTGTATGAACAACAACAATATGTTTGTCACAGCTCAATGCAAATCTTGAATTAAACAATTGATTTTCCTTAAATGTTATTCAAATGTACTTGCATTTAGGCAATTGTATTTAGGTGTAAATTATCGACTAAGAATCTTAATATATTCGTTCTTAAAAGTTCTTTTCACTTACCCACGCGTTGATGTCGTCTGCTGTCTTCTTCTTCTGCGTGAAGTCTACTCGTTTCACATCGCTCTTGTACGAGCGGCTGGCGACGTCGGAGAACTTCTCGTTTAAAGTGTACTGGTCGGAGACGTACATCTTGTTGGCCAGCACCATGTAGCTGGGGTCAATCGCTGCGAACCTCTCGGTCAGGTTGGCGTAATTGTCTTCGAGCTAGAAGTAGTATTATTGTTAGAAAAAAAAAGTGTACGCACTAGTAGGTAACCTACTAAGTACTTAATTATTGGACTTAAGGGTTGGACAGATTTCCAACTGTAATTAAGATTTAAGACCTAATCGATGTCGAAACCAGTTGCGTTGAAGTAAAGCCTTACGTTTTTTCACTTCGTAGCACATCTTCCAAACCCGAACACAGTAGCACTTGCCACAAATTGTTATTAAGTAGAAATAGGTGTTTCGATTGTACCACCAGAGATTAACAGTATGAGGGAACTATGAACAGGATGAGGGAACTATGACCAGGATGAGGGAACTGTGCAAGGGATGAGGGAACTATAAACAGGATGAGGGAACTATGAACAGGATGAGGGAACTATGAACAGGATGAGGGAACTATGAACAGGATAAGGGAACTATGAACAGGATGTGGGAACTATGCACAGATGAGTGAAGATGAACAGGATGAGGGAACTACGAACAGGATGAGGGAACTATGAACAGGATGAGGGAACTATGAACAGGATGAGGGAACTATGCACAGGATGAGGGAACTGTGCACAGGATGAGGGAACTATGAACAGGATGAGGGAACTATGCACAGGATGAGGGAACTGTGCACAGGATGAGGGAACTATGAACATGATGAGGGAACTATGAACAGGATGAGGGAACTATGAACAGGATGAGGGAACTATGAACAGGATGAGGGAACTATGAACAGGATGAGGGAACTATGCACAGGATGAGGGAACTGTGCACAGGATGAGGGAATTCTTTCTAGTTTGTGATGGGCACGGTGGACACCATGAAATGAAATGAAATCATCATTGAATTCAATCTCGGGCGAGGTAGACTATCAATTGACAGATTAGATTCATGTTTTAGATCTGAATACCGATGCAAATGCAAGTGTAGGTATAAATTTGTAGAAGTTAAAAAAGTAGTAAAAATAGAGGAGATGAACAAAAAATCTTTACCTGTTTGTAGTCTGAGGTTCCCACCAGGTGCACGATCTCATCCCTGTTCTCTCCTTCAGCTCCCGCAGAGTACATGGAGAGTAGCGTGAGGACGCCCAGAGGAGATGCTATCACATTTTTGTCTTCGGCATCCAGGAACGACTCCTGGAAAAATATCGAGGTGTAGTCAAATAAACGTGTGCGTTTTTTATATTAGAAGGAGCAAAGGAGTTTGTAGTATGGTAATAGTACCTATGTGGTAACTCCCGCACACACCTGGAATAACGACATCGCTAGCCGTACTGTCTCCCCCTCCGATCATGCTCTGGGATAGTTGATACATTGGGCACTGGTTTTTCATTTCTTGGATGAAGGCGGAGCCAGACTGGCCTCGGTATGACCTCAAATTATTTTCTACCTCAGAGGAATATATTGGCGTTGCTATCCACGTTATGGGGCAACTGCCGTTCATGGGCATCTGTAACCACGCCCTTCTACCGAACCGCAAGAATTACTTCACGCTCAAATAGGCGTGGCGGTGGTACCACCCTGATCACTCCATATGTTCTACCTTGCATTTCAGCGTGTTTTCTAAATCAAAACTAGTGTTGGGGAACAAACTAGGTATTTCGCCAAAGTTCTACATAAATTTTAAAGGTAATACTTTTGGGCAATAGAACACAAATCGATACAACCTAAAGAAGGCAGCAGAAACCATAAAATTAGGGGAGACCTGTCCTGAATTGGACCTACTTTTGCAAAAAGGAACCAACGAGTTTTCCTCCTGTATTATTAAAAACTTTGATGATTTTTAGTAATATCATATTTGTATAGGTACATAGAACAAATTATTTTGTGCAACATTGTAAATAGATATTATTAAAAATAACCTAAAAATATACAGTAAACAAAATTTTGGGAAATATAGCTCAAAACTGTCGTTGTGTGGGTTGATTCTGTTTTGCATAAGTAGGTCCAATTTGACTTAAATATACTCCTGAACAAATTCTTAACTTAACCACGTAACATTTAGTATAGATATCCACAAACCTTCAGTATTTTCATGGACGCTACGTCCACGGCATCTCCCAGTGGAGTTCGATGGTATGTAACAATTTCCGGAAAGCCGTAACAATCCATAGCCGCTGTAAAATGTAAAAAAATGTGTTTGGTTTCAAGTTCGGTTTACAAAAGAATTAATAATGTACAGTGTTAAAATTTGTTTATAATGAATATTATGAAAATAATAAAAACTACAAGAAATCTAAAATTAAGGTTTTGAAGGAAACAAAGTTTTTCCAGATTTTTTCTTTCTTTATGTATGAAAAAGTGGCAATAAAACCAAATTACCGCAAAAATTGGCAACGAAACTATTGGTGAGTTTCCTCTTAGTAGTTTTTAATGGTTGGTTTTATATATTCATTGGTTTTAACACAGTATGGTACAACACAGTAACACATCTTCTGCTGTGGTCGAAATAGGTAATGCTAAAACTGTTTCAATAAAGTATTAAGTTCCCATGAATGTCTTCGCTAATATAAAATTTAATAAAGCTTGATGCTCTGTGTCTTTTTTCTTCTCGAAGAGGAAATCTTCAAAAGGTACCCGACGCCGTGGCAGCGACGCAGGTTTATGTGGGATGCGTAAATTCCGTTCTAGCTTATCTGGCTCCGTGCCAGAAGTTGAATTTATCGACCGGGTTAGGTCGCCACAAAGTCTTCCAATAGAACATATATGCTCTTAAGAAAAAGTAATCACCCTTTAGTTTATTAATTAATGTCGTTGATTAAGTCATTGGTGAACAATTGTCTTTTAATTGTACTAGCAATGAATATTCCGTTATACATATATGATTTTAGACTAGTATTATCTCGGAATTGATACATTTTAATACTTAACGGGTACTCACGATATGCAAATAACTATAAGAATTCATAAACCGCATATGGTGAGTACCCGTTAAGTATTTAAAAAATTTAAAAAAAAACCGTCATTTATAAAGTTTTGCCACAATGCTACAGGTTTGTTTCTAGCAATTAATTTACAGTTATATTTATCTCGTTTTATCTAAAATGCTAAGGACATCATTGGCAATGGACAAACACATTAAGGATGCACCTTACTCGGTAGATACATAGGTACATAGCTTGTATTCGAAGGAGGAAAATGAGTTCTTAAAAATATGTATCAATAAAACAAAAAGCGGTTAAGACTTATCTGATTAACAGTTGGAATAGTGTTTTTAAATTATATAAGCAAAACATAATAATACTAACATGATAAATAATTCGCAATTGACTGAATAACAACATAAATGAAAACAAACTTACCAAAAAGCGATAAAATAATAATAAAGCGCTCCATTATCGACACGCACGTCCAACGTGTGGTCAAAACACGACTGACCTGAGACTTGACCATACCTATATATATAGTGTAATTATCAACGCCTGGGCCGCTGTGACTAACCTGTGTGGAACAGACCTAACCGCAAACGAGTAGGTATCCATTGTTTATATTATATACTTACTGTATGTATATGAGTCCTAATTTTACAACGTGTCCTCCCCAGTAGTTAGGTAGGTACAACCTAGCACTCGTGAAGTCAATTTTAAACTGGGATAAAGCTGCTCTATATATGATTTTTATGTCTCCTTACAGCCGTCACAACATCCCTACTAGTCTTAGTCATTTTAAAACTGATGAGGAAGTCAGATGAATAAGTTTTTTGTGTTTATTAAGTTTAATAAGATACATATACAGTTCATTCTGCTTTGTCCATTTTGGGGCTATGTTTGCCTTAGTGAAATTCTTACTCATGGCGGGTCAATGGCACTCAGAAATAGCGTTGAAAAAACCTAATATATTGATTTATTCACACGGCCGCGTATAGATAGGTAAATAAGTATAAAGATGGTGGGACTCTTCTTGGATTATCTGCTTTATAATAGCAGCATTAAGTGCCGTGTTCTGGTTTCGCTGAGAATCATAAAAATGTTTATCCATGGATACGATGTATAGTATATATGGTAAAGTAAAGTGACTTTGCAACGAATTATAACTGTAGTTTGTGTCAAACTATCACAGTGGAAAAATAATTGACAACATTGAAATTTTAAGATTCTTAGGATAGTAAAGATTCTTAGGGTAGTAAAATATAAATAGCAGGTGTTGGGCTATGGCCCCTAGCATTTGCTACTCTTGGTCTATGGCTAATCCGGCACTGTTGCTACCACTTAATATATAACACACATAAGAAAACTTAATAAATGAAAAGATCCGTTTAAAATTTGCCAAAAAGTAACGGATACAGATATAGTCCTTTTTGGGGAGATAGGGATATGCGGCAAATCTCTAGTTAAGACTTAAACGAGAATACCTATTTGTAGTTTAGTAATTCGTAAGGACAGTGCCCACCCATGATCAGTTTGAGTATATGCTCGTTTCTATAATTTCACACCTTTTCCCCTACTTCATTTTAGTACACTTCGATATGCCGTACTTTTACTTCTTCCCACTCTGAAAGTATATTTGTGTAACATTGTGACATCCATCCCTGACCGAGGTCAAAAGTTCTTTTCCTTTTATACAAAAATAATAATGTTATCTTGTCAACACATAATATTAAAAAAATACGTATCTTTTTTATACTACGATAATTACTCCATTACTTGGTATACCAATGCCAGTCCTAAAATATGGACTTTGGTAGTTGAACATTATAGGAAAATGTGACTTTCAACCCTAGTCTCCCTTAGCGGGATAGCTTCATCGACATACTTTGAAGTCATAAGACTTCAAAGTATGTCGATGAAGCTATCTCGTAAGTCTTCTGTTTACCAAAAATCGTTTAACGCGAGTTAACTATCGTGCTTTAGCTCAAGGGTTTTTAAAAAGATAAAACTCACTGTTGGTCAAGCAAGAAGAGAGCAGATTTAGACTGATTTATTGAGTACAAAATTAAATCTTACACGCTAAAATCTCTCTAAATCTCTAAAACATATACTAATTACGCTATAACATTCTTTAAACTTAAAACCCTAGTGTTGGTTATGCCAACGTAACTCGCGCGTAAAAATAAATTACTTCAAAACTGCCGTTTTTTGGTAGTACCTAAGTAGGTGAAAGGCCATAAGTAGCGCATTTCCAAGATATATAATTATACCAAATACAAATTGTCAGCTGGTGTTTGGAGAATAGCTGTCTGGTATGCTCCTTTAACCTTATTATTTAGATAGAGCAGTTATCCTCTAAACATTATTTATTACGTGAATACTTAAAATAATACTTAAAATACTTTCTTGTTTCATACATTTAAACCGGGGTATTTACGTAGTGGGTTTTACTTGGTATTAAATAATTATAATAGTCTGTTGTAATTTTACGTAGTTTTCACATTACAATATGTATACAATAGATAAGAGTAGACGATAACAATATTCACATGACGAATAATCACGGGAAGTACGTACCGTGCAAATTGATAGATAAATTGGAGCAATAGTCATCATTTTAGGCCAGCCTTTCCCAAAGTGGGCGATAGCGATAGCCCCTTTGTTGGCGCTGAAGACTTATATGGACGGCAAATGTCTTAAAAAAATGTGAGGTATAAATGCTGTTTATTGATTAATTTTGAAGAGATAAAATATGACCAATAGTAATGTAAAGTTTCTTTATTACTTCTTTGTTTAATACGAAGTCTCGTTTAGAATATAGCTTTAATTAATCTCAAGCTGAAGCGAGATTCATGGAGGCGCTAAAAATAACTGATTTCCAAAGTGTGTGTTAGACGAAATAACTTTGGGAATCTCTGCTTTAGGCGTAAAGTCTGAAATCCCCAACACGTCGTGGGCAATTTGCTTCTTGGTCAATTGGCTAATGGCGTTATGATGTCAATATACTTATCTTATAAGATAAAATACGAGATTTTTGATATTTTGCGACATAAATAATTAAAGGTCTAATAGAGAGAGAATATGAACCTATAGAACTAAAGTTAATATTTGTTTTGTCAGTTTTGACTGCGGGTTGAAATACCGACAAAAATAAATTCAAAAAACCACATAGCGAGCACCCGTTACATAAGAAAAAACATATTTCTTTGGTATCAATTTCTCAAAATTGCTAAAAAGAACGTCACGGCCAAACTGCGTTGACCACGATCTATGCAACTGGGTCGAAAATTCGAAATATCGGCAAAAAGAAATTCAAAAAACCGCATATGGATATGCGGTTTGTTGAATTTCTTTTTGCAGATTACAGTGTGAAGTAATATATAATAATTGATTTTTAAGTAATATATATGTCGGCGTGACACCGCGTATTTATGAAAAACACGTCGCCGATAATAATTATTTTAGTTAGTTTAAAGATCGAAAATTGTTTGTTTATTGAATTAGCAACATTTAATGATTTTTGGAATTGTAATTTAGTTTACCCTCCATAAATTTGTCATTGTCACACCACCAAACATTGTTATAAAAAGGCGAGCGAACGCCGGTAGAAAAAGATTTCTTGTTTAACTGTCGAAGCGATCGGACCTCGTCAATTGTGAATAAATCGAAGAAGTTACTGCTGCGTTTTACTTGAAATCTTCAAGAATGAATAATAATGACTTACTCACTTCGTTATATACAATTGATTTTTGAAAGAATGTAATGACTGTGCAGGACGGATGGTAATTGGTAGAGAATTCCAATAAATACATAAATATTATTTTGAGTTTAAATAATTTTGCGTATAAGTAATGAAATTTTACGCAAAAAAAAATATTTGTGTTACGAATTATGATAGAATTTTGAGATGAATTAAAAGTACAAAAATATTTATCCTTATGATTAATCAACGGAAAGTAAGTAACAAAGTTTTTGATTGTTTTATAATTGCGGATTGTTAAAAATAAATTATGAAATATCTAATTATAAGTATCGATAGTACCTATAGTAGTTTTTTTGTGTAGTAAAAATGGAAACACAATAATTATTCTGCCACGAAAGTTTTGAACTTGGTGCGATTCGTTAGCGGCTTAAAATTTGTGAAATTTTCTTGTGTTTTTTAATGGATTTGAACTCTTGCCTTTATGGGTACTTGGTTTTTGAATCTAGAACTAGGAAGAGGTCACTGACACGTTTACCTGGCATTTATTTTATGAACTTTAAATCTGCAGCCTTTCAAAATTGAATAAGATATCGAGACAGTTAGCATTAAAATATTATTTTGGTTGTCGTAGTGATAGTTAGGATTGATCTTTACCAGGTGGTAGAACCAGTGTAGTTCGACCGGGGAAGTACCACCGCCACACATATTTCTAGCGTGAAGCATTTCTTGCGTTTCGATAGAAGGGTGTGGTTGCCGGCACACTTTCACATGGGCGACCATCATAGTCCTCGGGAGTAGCAACGCATCTGTGATTGATAGATGGAACCCATATTCTGTATGAAGTTGATTATAGATTTATAGATGTTCATGGGCGGCAGTGACCACTCTTACCATCAGGTGGTCTGCATGCTCGTTTGCTACTTCAGTCAAATAAAAAAAAAGTTTGCTAGTTTCCGCTCACTTTACGCAGTTTGACAGCGTACAGTGAGTGCAAACTAGTCGACTTTGGACACTCCATTTCAAATATATGGCAGGTCGTACTAAACCGATACGTCGCAAATTCAGTGGGCCGAGAACAGTTTGCCTACTGGGGACGCAGCCTATATTTTATAGTTTATGTAGAGAAGGAGTATTTACTATATGCTAATATTTTTTCAAATCATGCATAACACTACACAACAAGCATAGATTTTACGCATAAATCTACTAAAAACGCATTACACACACTACCGTGCATTTGACACAAACACATCACTACATAGTATAAAACAATCGCTTCCCGCTGTCTATCCCTAAATCTTTAAAATTACGCTACGGATTTTAATGCAGTTTTTTATAGATAGAGTGATTTTAAAAGGAAGGTTTTTATGTATAATACATGCATAATATAGTGCAGGAACACTGATAATTTTAGATTTTTGACTTTTAGGCGGACACGAAGTTCGCCGGGTCGGCTAGTATAATAATAAACGAAGCATTCAATGTCTACGAAAACACGTCAAAAATGACAGATGTCTTTGTCAAAATACCCGTTATTGCTTGTAAAATTAAACCTCTTTTACTTTTAACGGATGTATTTAAAAAAACTTGGAAATCAATAGGTACTATTTCATATTTGATTGAATTTGAGAAATATTCGTGTTTGGCAAAGGAAGATCTCCCACCAGGCTAGGTGATGATGCCTGGGGAGCGGCCGTGCTCCGAGAGTTGTTCGGAACTTGTATATATGCGGGGTATTGAGAATACTTCGATAGCGTGTTTCAGAATACTAGTAGCGCCATCTCTTGCCGAGTAGCCGGAAGTAACCACACGTGGTAGTTTGGGCAATATTTTTTAATATTATTTTATTGCAGTTTTAAAAACGTTATGTGCTGTTGAAACTGTAAATTTATGACTATAGTCATCTATCATTTACCATCAATCAATATGACGAAAGTGGAGAAAACAGAAAAAATAAAAACATGTTGCCAAAATAATCTAAATAATTACCCCAATGCCCTCAATTTATACATATACTTAATTTGGTGCTTTGGGTTATTATTTATGGCACTATATATTTTGGATATAAGAGAACATACCCAAACCACGTGACCTGTTTTTAACAAGTTTAAACCCACTTTCCTGTTTAATTAAGTAGATAAAAGGCATAAAAAGGCTGTGTTTATAGTTGTACGTAATTTATTCAACATACATTAGAACTTATTTGTCTACATAAAGTGTATCGATATATCAAAAATACCGAAAAGTAACATACACAATAGGTATAGTAATGCGACATAGTATTTTTCCGAAGCGCGTTCCTACACACTCGCTCAACTTCGCGATAAGCATTCATTGCAACTTCTTGCCCTTTGACTCGTGCGCAAAAACCGACAAATGGAAGTCGCCCGAGACGAAGTAAATTTTGACGAGGTCAGCTGAAGTGGCTTGGTGAAGTCTAACATCGTTTAACCCGCGAGCAGTGTAGAGGAGGCAAAACGACATTGTCATCAAAACATGTGATCATTTCTTAAATGTCCATTGCAAAATTGAAACAAACAAAACAAACAAACAAAACAGATTTATTCCGTTGAAGCAACACATACAACAAAAATAACATAAATTAAAAGTAAAAAAATAGATACACATAAGAAATAACACCGTTAAAAAAGATGCGTTCCTGATTTTTGAATTTGGACATCTGCATAGTCGAAGTAAATATCTCATTAACTCGTTATTTTAGTTTGGAAGTTATATTGATACAGTTTATATCCATTCTTTCCAGTCGTTTTAGTACCTATATCTAATGAGTGTAGGTGCCTGTGAAAATAATGATGTCTTCACACAGGATGGTGAACATGAAGGGGCGGTCTACCTTGAACTGCAGCGGGGGTGGAGGTTTGTAGTTACCAGACAAGGGCGTTAAAATCATACCTGGAATAAACGTACAAAATATTAAAATACATCATATTGAAGATAAAAATACAGTGAATTTGATGGTAAATGACCACTGCTGTCCATTAATCAAGCGAATTTTACAGTATTTCAATGCTTACAATTTAGGTAACGGGTTTGATAGCCGTTAGGATTCTGATTTGTGTTTGGACGGTGGAGGCGTCATGACTGAGCCCTTTAGTACATTAACCAGTTCGTCCAAATCAACTCGTTAGCTAGACCAGGTTAGACATCAGATCAGAGAACAGAATATACCTATCATTTACTTTATCATTCATTTTCATTGTTATGACGATAAAGCTGAGGGACAACCACCCTCCACGACAGATACCTCTAGCATAGAACTTTCCAAAAGTTGGGTGATGAAAATGAACCATCAAGAGTATACGTGAAAAAACCGAAGCTACCAGTGAAAGCTCCAGCTGTGGCGCCCTCTTCGTCAACCTTCACGAAGGCCTCCTGGAAGGCCGAGGACACCCGCACCGTGGCCTCGCGCACCACGCCAGCGGCGCCCTCTCTGAACATGCGTGACACTCCCACCTGAAAATATTGCAATTTTATTACCAATTCTAACCTGTAGCATTCCCAATAAATGGACTATCACGTACAAGATTTATTCAAATCTAACTAGTACTTCCAGAATTCCAGACAATAAAACGCTTTCTATACTCATAGCCCCACAGTAGGATTTTGTCCTGTGTCGTGGGTGACATGGACACACAAAGACGAATACACGAACACCCAGACCCAGAACAAGCATATAAATTCATCATTCAGGTACATGTCTGGCCGGGAATCGAATCCGGGACCAACTGCGTGTCAGACCGGTATAATAACCGCTGCGCCACGCGGGTCGTCGAAACAATGGCGTGTTCAAGCAAATAAAAACAAACTCTTCCTTTTTAAAATATTGGTATACTGATATAAAACGTTGATTCTTGGATCTTCTATTATAATGTGCAGACCTGGGGCAAAAGGGCATTCCACAAGGTACAAAAATCCCTTATATTTCCTCCCTAATGGAGCTAATACACTACACAACTTTTCTCGTGCTCAATGCTGCATGTTGGGGAAGAAAAAAATCATAAATAGATATTAGATATATGATTTCATCTCATATTGGTTAAAAAAAAATCCTTTGTCAAATATGATTGGAAGACGTTTTAAAAAAAAATAAACCTTACCTTTGGAAGAATGTTTGTGAGATCTAAGCTACTCTTGATTTCAAATTTTGGCATCTCAAACTCCACCTTCCTTCGTGCGGGACTGAGGGAGAAGACATCTTGAAGTATTCCTCGCTCCGCTATCTTGGTCAGCACGGCTGGCAGACCGTCCTTCTCGTCCGGGAGCACTATTACCATGCGGAATCCATATTCTCTGTACGGCAATTCTACCATCTGTAAATAAAATTCATGTCTCTTTTTCTAATTTTAACATGAGTGCTTTTCTAAGTTTGGCTAGTTTAAAATGAGGGTTTTACCGTATTCGACAACCCATTTTTGTCCCTCTGTTGGGCACGGGCCTTCTCTCGGAATGAGAGAGTTTTAGGCCATAGTCCACCTCGCTGGTCAAGTGTGAATTGGTGGACTTTCCACACCTCCGAGAACTTTTTTTAAGGAACTCTCGGGTGTGTAGGTTTCCTAACGATGTCTTCCTTCACCGAAAAGCATTGATAATTCATGTCTAATACGCACATAAATTTTAGAAAAATCTGTGGTGCGTGCTTGAACCTTGGTCCTCCTGATCGAGATCAAGTTTCAACCATTAGGCTGCTGCTCTACCGCTTTTACCGTATGATAATAGTTCCGGTTTCTATAAGGTTGGACTAGAATTTAGATTTTGGGCGAACTTTTTAGTCGTCTCCCCGCGAATTTTACCGAGTATATTCGAGTATATTTAATGATTTTCAACGTTTTCTTTTCTAAAAGTTTAAACATACCCTGGCTCCAATTTCCTTATTTTCGTGGTAAAACAGGGAACGAAGTAATTTCATCATTGGTTTTTTCACGGTGGTGTTTTCGTCCACATAAAAATCTTTCTCCTCGGTCTCCTCTGCCTTGAATGGAACATACCAGTGGCCCTGAAATAAATTACTTTAAAGTCGATGTTTAAAGTTAAAAGTTTAACAACTACTTATTCTTTAGTCAGTAAAATCAGTAGAACTCTTTATGACTTGCATGCATCGGTCATTATAACGAAAATATTAAGACTCGAGTGTAGATTGTTTTTTTTGTGGATTTGAGTAAATGTGAGCTTATTTTAGAGTATCTCTAGCAACTACGACATTAGATAGTCTAGATAGATAGTTTAGCTATCAATTAATTATACTAATGTTATAAAGGCGAAAGTTTGTGAGTGTGTATGTTTGTTACTTCTTCACGGCTAAACGGCTGGAGCGATTTTCGTAACATTTGGTGGGCAGTTAGCTGACACTCTTGATTATGATATAGGCTACTTTTTACTGTGGGAAAATATCTCATTCCTACAGGACAATCGATACATCGATATTCCGCAGTCGCTAGTTGTGGATAGAGACGCGATTTGTTGGTTAGTTATTCATGGATACCTAAATATGTGATGTAAAAGATATACCTACCTGCTACGTAAAGGTACGAGTATACCGTTTTCATTTAAACTAAATACGTCAAATATGTATCATACCTGGAAAAATATGACATTAAACATTGCCATCGCTGTGTACTTATCTATCGTATCTTCATTTACAGGAGAACTTATTTGGCCTCTTGTTTTCTCGGCGGCCTGAAATAATAAAGTACCTATTATTTAAAACTACAGACAAAAAAATATCAGTCAGTTGTATCCAAATAACAGTTGTATCCGTTGTAACTTTGTTTAATGTACAGATTGGTTATCGGTTGGTCAGAGGTAATCACACGCTTATAACTACTTACACTAATATTTAAACACGCTTATCTCTGAAAGTACCTACTGGTCAGAATTGCATACATCTTCCTGGATTTCATAGGCTATTTATCGAAAAAAGCTTTGGGCCATAGTACACGCGTTCTACACTCATAGCCCCACACTAGGATTTTCTCCTGTGTCGTGGGTACCATGGACACACACACCAGAATACAATAATATGATCTTTACAAAATATCATCAAATTAATTATATCACCAAAATACCTCCCTTTACGCTATAATTACACAATGCATTTAATTTTTATCAAATGTTATTTTAATAAGTTTATAATAATTATATTAATGCTTAGTTAATAATATTCTCAATATATTTGATAATACTAATGTTAGTTATTATTGCGCCCTAAAAACATACAAAAAACCGTTTAACGTTTTTCCTACATACCCATTTATTTATGTCGTCCGCTGTTTTCTTCCGTTGCATGAAGTCTACACGTTCTACATCGCTCTTGTATGACCAGCTTGCTGCGTTGGAAAAGTTCTGGTTCAAAGTATACTGATCGGAGACGTAGATCTTGTTGGCCAGCACCATGTAGCTGGGGTCCATTGTTGAGAACCTCTCGATCAAGTACGCGTAATTATCTTCGAGCTACAAGAAGTATTTTCATTTGTAAGAAATACTATATGGTAGTTTACTCGTTTATTAGTAATGTATGTATTAATTTTAAGTGGCAAAAGAGTGCATCCTAAATGCAAGGCAAGTGTAGGCCAGTGCACGTGTACCTTCCATGCACATCGAACCCTAACTAAGATTGAAGATCTAAGTGTTGTCGATAACATGTACGTTGTTAAGTAGCCATTACTCAAAGTATGGGACGACAGTGCCAATGCTATCAGAGGCGAACCGCAACAGGAAACCACTTCAAGGTGGTAGAACCAGTGTAGTTCAACCGGGGAAGTACCTCCGCAACACCTATTTCTAGCGTGAAGCTTGTGTTTCGATGGAAGGGTGTGGTTGCCGGCACACTTTCACATGAGGCGATCATCATAGTCCTCGGGAGTATCAACGCATCTGTGATTGACTTCAGATGAAACCCATGTTCTGTTTGTGGTTGATTATAGATGTCCATGGGCGGCAGTGACCACTTACAATCAGGTGGACTGCATGCTCGTTTGCCACTTCAGTCCTATAAAAAAACTTCAAAGTTTTGATGCGCGTAAGACGCGATACATACACATTTGCACACAATTTGCGAATTCAATCCTCGTAGGAACAGACTTGTTATTGACGATTAAATATCTACCCTTGATTTTAATGCTGATGTACTTATATAAAAGTTTAATAGCCTTCTGCAGTGCCGGATTTAGCTATCGCGGGGCCTGTAGCAAATTCTGACAGGAGGCCCATAGTTTGCCATAAGTAAGGCTATTATATAAAACAAAACTGTTACTGGTAAACTTTTCTGGATTTAATCTGGGAAAATTTAGAGATGACACTTTCTATATCTACTTCCTAATCTTCTTTCAGTTTAGGGTTTAAGCATAACAAAGATATTAAAATATAAATAGCAGGTAGATGTCTGGCCGCGGGGCCCGTAGCATTTGCTACTCTTGCTATGTGCCTAATCCGGCACTGGCCTTTTGTCTTTTTTAAACTTAAAGTAGGGGAGATTAGGATTAGGGGTAGTAAGGGGAGATTTTATAAAAATCTTTACCTGTTTATAGTCTGAGGCTCCCAGCAGGTACATGATCTCAGCCCTGTTATATCCTTCAGCTCCCGCAGAGTACATGGAGAGTAGCGTGAGGACGCCCAGAGGAGATGCAATCACATTTTTGTCTTTGGCATCCAGGTATGACTCCTGAGGACATAAGATGGTTTTGATAGACGAAGAAATAAGTCCGTTTACGTGTATATATTAGAAGTAGCAAGGAAACTTAATATAGATACAAAGTTACAAACACAGTAACCGCTCCTAGACAACTGGAACATACATGGAGAAGAGGCATGATGTATTGAGCAGTGTTTCTTTACATTCCCAGGAGAGTCTACTAAATTGTCGCCTTGAGCAAGTTTTATCTTACAGCACTATTTTAAACCAATGGCACTTACGAAGTAAAAACAGAAAAGGTTCTATTTTAAAAATCTAAGCTTTTTTAAAAAAAAATAGTACCGATCAGGAGAGCGAATGACCTGAAGAAGACAGTGGAAACCGTAGAATTAAATGGCATGAAAGGCGTCAATTAGGGAAGTCATATGTCCTGAATATGAGCTCAAAAGACTCATGGATAAATTTAAGGAAATTTAGTTACCAACGTACAATCTAGGAAATATGTTTACCTACGTACCTTTAGTATTTTCATAGATGATAAATCCACGCTGTCTCCCAGTAGAGTTCGTTTATACATAGATTCTCTTGGATAGCCATAACTACTAGTTGTCGCTGTGAAAATGCAAAAGTAGTGTTTAATACCGGGTTTATTTCAGAAGTAGAAAAACTAATTAATAGCTTATGGTTTTAAAGAGCGTTTATGGTGTATATTCGAAAAAATTAACTACAAGAAATACGAAAACGATGGGGAAATCAAACGAAAAGGATTTTCTTAGGTTTTTCCTTTTTCTTTTGTTTTATTATGGTAATGTAAACAATTTGGTGCCAAAAATCGGCCACTACACTATTTGTAAGTTGCTTGTTAGTTGGTTCTAATACTTAGTGCTATTTTTTAAATAATGCATCTATCTAAACAGATGGTGTTGTAGCAGATGTAGGAGATGGTGGAGTCATCACAATTGAAATATGATAAGTTCTCTGTAATATCCTCGATGAAATCAAAAAAGTAAAGAATATCGCTATTTTATTATCTAGCGTGAGTTTTATTCTTGCCTACTGCCATAAAAGTTGGATTTATCGACCAGAATAGGTACCCTTTATTTTTCAGAGCTCGAACCGCTCGGTCAGGCGATCCCGTGAAGGGACGACGGTATGTGAGGTCGCATACCGTCGTAAAGACTAGATGGAGCGGTGGCCCAGCCGCCCATCTGGGAGGAGCCCGATGGGGATACGCACTCAGAGGATTCTGGTTACGTTCCTTCCGAGATCCCGGAGTCCTCTTTGTAGCGCGAGGACACCGGGGGGGGGGGGGGGGGTTTGCGGTAAAAATCCCGCCACCCAAGGGGGCGCCAGGGTTTTATTGCACACGGCCACTACACGACCTAAAGTCTCTCCTGATGACATCATCTTATAATACCGCGATACTGTTTTCAACAATTAATTTAAAGTTATACTT
The DNA here is from genome assembly GCA_949699795.1 of Spicauda simplicius. NCBI lineage: Eukaryota > Metazoa > Arthropoda > Insecta > Lepidoptera > Hesperiidae > Spicauda > Spicauda simplicius. The sequence goes on along the minus strand of OX453071.1, from coordinate 16,387,458 downwards.
ATCGTATTTCGTCTAAATCGTTACAGTCGTTATCGATAATGAACAAACACATCAATGATCACATGTTTTAAAAAAATCACCTAAATAGGTAAATATGTACATACATAAACTAGCTTGTATTTGAAGGAGGAAAATGAGTTCGTTTTAATATGTATTAAAACAAAAGAAAAAGCAATTAAGTAATCTATGAGTGTAATTAAGAGTTTAAATGACTTTATCAACCTATATCTATCGTAAGCAACATAGTATGAATAATAACTATGTTAGGATTTTTTGAAGATAAACCTAATATAACTGAAATGAGAGAATTAGAAGTAACTAACAATAAGGCAAATTGCTGGTTACAGTCAAGTGTGCGTTATTATTATTATTGATAACTAAACTTTATTTTAATCCTCGCACATTATTAATTTTATATAAAAACTATTCGTGAATATTATTTGTAAAAAATATAACTTAAATGACAGAAATTTTCAAAATATTTCCCTGTAATTCCTACTGTACTCATTTGAGTACAATACATACAAGCATAAAGGAAAAGTTTATGTATGTTTGAACTTTGTAAATAATTTCAGGTAAAAACTGCAAGGGGTAAAAAGGCGCTGTCCAGACTTTTCAAACATAATGATAAGGAAGCCACAAAAGATTTAATGACAGGGGAATGGGATGCTGACGAAGAGTTGGCTATTGCTTAACTGACATAAAAATTTCCCGGAAATATTTAGGTTTCGTGTAAAATCCATAGACTAGTGCCTAGTGAATGCCTATTGATCTCTTTAGAGATGGATACTTGTAATATTGCTATTTACGTACTTAAAACAAATATTGGCATAAGATTAATAAGGAAACCAAGTTTCAACACTAAAACAATAAAAAAAAAACCTTATGCAGTTTGACATCCAGTGTCCAAACCGTAGAGTATAGCAAAAATTTTATAAAAAATATCAGCACTAAGTTGCTATTGTACTCGTGTGACAACAGCCCCCTAATTCCCCATAAAATAAAAAAATATTAATTTTATCTCATCACATATCCATTCGGCGTGATACGAAAATAAATAGATAAAATAAAACACGGATTGTTTTGTTTTGGCGTTTAATGGGTTAACTCCTGAATCCTATTTATAAAAGCGTGATAATGGAAATAAACTTACCAAAAAGCGCTAAAATAAGGACCACCCGCTCCATTATCGACATGCACGTCCAACGTGTGGTCAATCACGACTGACCTGAGACTTGACCGTAGCTACATATATTGTCATACTCGTATACTTATGCATTATCAATGCAAGTAGATTATCTAAGGTCCAGTGCAAATTTAGTTTATTAGGCCTTTAAAACGAATTCCTGTAGTTCCGGGACCAAATAGGTTTACGGTTTCCCTCGCAGGTCGTGACAGGTGACTAAAAGGAGTTTTCCGGTGTTGCGGGCGATAAGTTTGGGAGCTCGATCCGTCTAGTCAAGCAACCTCGGGAAGGACGATGGCATGTATGGTCGCTGTAAACACCAGAAGGCATGGTGAGCGCAAATGCTCGCCTGTCGAAAACAAAAGAAAAATAAACAAAAATAAGCAAAATTATTTTCTGTAAAATCTTTAGTCTCGTGGAAAAGTTTCTTCGAAATCGATAAATTCGTTTTTATGAATGCCCCGAGCAGTTTTTTTATAATTTTATTATGTTATCATATACCTCTTATAATAACAGGTCATCAAATGACCTCTTAGTCCGTATTTTTGTTTTCTTACAATCAACTTACTATTTATTCCAAAACAGTTTATCATAATGCGCCTGATCGTAATACCTACCCAACTTTGACATTAAATGACTGATATACTTAAAATATCCAAATACGAGATTGCTTCTCAGAACTACCTTCCAATCTCTGAATTCTAAAGTAATTTTACAATTAGGTAGGCATTGAGGAAAAAAACAATGAAGAATCTGTATTTTTCATATTTAATTAAAAATTCAGAATTAGCCATATTTTTTCTTCATAACATTTCTAAAAAGAGGTATTAAAAAAAGTAAAAAGTCGGATGGTTTCAGAGGTGGCAGAACTATATATGGTTGAACTCTGGCGGCACCACCTCCTCACCTATCTCTACCTTTTTATTTTTGTTCTAGAGGGGGAAACTAGTAAAAGCTGGAATGGAATTGTGGAATTTTGATCGAACTTCCTTCGTAGACCTTCCCGATGATGATCCTCAGCGCTGCTTGGCAAACTCAGGGTTCTTTAACAGAATAGAACCGGCAGTGGCGTAACTAATGAGTGGAAAGTCGGCAAAATGCCTCGGGCCCACAGCCGGAAGGGGCCCCCAGTCAGACGAGAATCCCCACTCCCAACATTTATTATATAATATATTGTGGACTCATCCGATGAATTTGCCACGGGCCTCGAACAGTATAGTTACGCCACTGAGCACCGGCGTCCACTGAGCGCGGAAATTCCTTCAGTCTAGTGATCAATATACTAACACCATCTTTTGGTTTCTACTACGTCATACATATGCCCCCGTCCTTCCCGAGGTCGTTAGCTGGACTGATCAAGCTCTCACTATTGCCACCCGCAACCCCGGAAGCTCTCTTGATTCGCTTCTTACAGCAGGCAGGAAATACCGCCCTATTCTGATTCCGTAACTACAGGGACGCACCTATACCTATCTAATGATGGTAGTGATAAGCGCTATTGTATTATGGCTTAACAGTGTGTGGTAAGGACGACTTACGTATCTGATGTATTCCAACTTGGAATTTATTGGAACACCTTGCAAGAAACGCACGTTGACAATGTACGTTCCTTAATAACTGGCGTAGCGTGGGTCAACGCCGCCCGGGCCGGAAGCAGAATTTACCGCCCGTCCAGAAAATTTTTCTCTGCCGGAACTCGCGAAAATCGTGAACTCTACTTATTCCTTGATACCTGCCTTTGCAATGTTCAAATCTAAATAATATGCCGCCCTCTAAATAATGCGCCGGGGCGAAAGTTAAATTGCCGCAATATTTGTTATTTTATGAAAAAAAAAACAATTCTTCGGAAATCTTATTGATACTAATACAACTAAAGATTCATAATGCACTAACGGATTTAAGATTTTTATTTGGAATGATCAACTAATGGTAACTTTTCAAAGAATCTAATGGCAAAAAAATATATTTCTATAAGGCGCTTGGAACCTCCTACTGTTTTGGATATAGAGGGCACTGTTTTAAGAGTCGCAAATTAATGGAGACCCATATCTAGCAGTCAATCTCCAAGGGTAGCTAACTAAACCGGCTTCAAACATCTTCACACATTTATTTAGAGAAACCCATTCAAATACATTTTTCTTTTCAGTTTAATGCTATACTTGTCTTTTACTTAAATCGCACATAAAAATGAACGCAATTAAATAATTTGACGTTGAAGGAACTATCAATGTCAGATATTGAGTAACAGACCAGTGTCAAATAAGACAATCCATGATTTTGTAACTTTTCAAATAAAAAAATAATTTTGATCAGTATCAGTAAATGAATAGCTATTACATAAACTAAATAAAAATACAGTATTGTAACAAAACTACGGAATATCAACTTGAGCACTCTTATTGTATTCATGAGAAGAATGTCGGCTTTACGGAGCTTTATAGGTTAGTAGTAGTCTTTCAAAGGCATAATGTATAAATCATATAATAATATATTAGATAGCTACAATTGTTTTTATACCGACTCACTCACGGATACGAATATCTTAGCCCTCAGGACCAGCAGCGCTTTATGATTAACTTCAGGTTTCCTTTTCCATATGCATATTGTTATAGATGTAATTCACATCAGATAGACTCTGTTCTATATGGACCTTACCATGACGTGAAACAAAATTGCCCAATGATCTGAATTAAATTGATTGGAAATAAATTATGACTTAATTTTTTTATTGTTAAAAAAGCACAAGCAGATTACTGCAGAAACCGCAGCTAACCGCATATAAGCCAGACAACTCATTTTTCTGACAATATTCAGGCTACAAAGACTGGGCTACCATTTTAAGGGTCCCATACTCAAAGGGTAAAGACCTGTGTGTCTCCATTTTATATCTCATGAAGTTTAATAGTTAGACAGTTAAATTTCTACAGATTACTTCTGTTGTTGCTATGATAACAAATATTTAAAACAACATAAAATAGTTAAGGGCACTCCCATACATCAAACCAAATTATGTTGTTTTTTTTATAGATGGTAAGACCCTTTGAGCGCAAGTTTGACTCGCTGTTACTATGCACTGGGAATTATTCTTTAGAAACTACTATAAAACATTTCAAATGTTACAGATATAGGTGCAAACCTTACAGATGGCATGTATCAAGGGATGTACCATGGCAGCAAGAAGCATGCGCCAGACCTAGATAAAGTCCTGGAACGTAGCTGGGAGATCGGCATGGAGAAAATGATTGTGACTGGTGGCAGTGTTGAGGACAGTCAAAAAGCCCTAGAAATTTGTAAATTGGATTGTAAGTTGTTATATATATAATAACTAGCCTGCAGTAACTTAGCTGTGGTTCTGTCTTATATTAGAATATTTGATAAAAGTCACATTGTTTCTTTGGGAACTTTAGTTCAATAGTATATGAAAATTCTTATTTAGTAATGTAATCATTATTAAGAATTTTTAATTATGCCTTTGATTAAGTTGTGTCTGTGCCTCAGATGTTGAACCATGCAGGGTTCTATCAAATTTATTTCATTATATTTTGGTGGTATATTCATTTCTAATTTTCTAGTGTAATATAAATGTTATAACTTCGCATTTTGATTCAAAAGTACTGTACAATTTTTTTATGAACAGCATATTAGTACAAAACAATAATAATCTACCCACACTTTTTTTTTTTTTTGTATTTCTTTGTACTGCAATCTGTCACTTTCTTTTGGACATTCAGCAGTATGTCGGGTGGAGCTTCCTGGGGCGTGCCGGGTAAGTGACCTATGTCACATCCCCTCTAATTTACAGTGTTGTTACTGTGTTACTGTGTCTGGACCAAATCCTGGGGGATTTTTCGTTTAAGCCGACGCGCTTGCTGTACATCATCCATTAATGACCGGGCGAGGTTGTTAGGGTGTTGTAATATGCGTTCCTTATATGACTTTGTGTGCCGTACAATTTCCTGCTTAACTGTAGGTATTCTTAGGTCTCGATGTAGCAGTTCGTTAGGTACGAACCAAGGAGCGTTGGTCACCATCCGCAAGATTTTGTTTTGAAACCTCTGCAGTATTTCAATATTAGATTGGGACGCTGTACCCCATAGTTGGATCCCATACGTCCAGACGGGCTTTAGAACAGCCTTGTATAATAGTAGCTTGTTTTCCAAGGAAAGTTGGGACTTGCGACCAATCAACCAATACAGCTTTCTGGTTTGGAGGCCAAGCTGTTTCCTCTTTGTAAATATGTGCTTTTGCCAGGTAAGTCTCTTGTCTAAGTGTAATCCGAGGTACTTCACATGGTCGGCTTGTGGGACTTCTATATTATTGAGTGTCACTGGGGGACAAGATCCTCTCCTTAATGTAAATACGACATTCACAGACTTGGTTTCATTCGCCTTTATTCGCCACTTTTTGAGCCAATAAGATATGTCGTTTAAGCTTTTTTGCAGTGTTTTTGAGGCCATTGTTGGATCATTGTGTGAAGTTAGAAGAGCAGTATCATCTGCAAATGTTCCGGTGGTGACTGAGGCTGATGTTGGCAAATCTGCGGTGTAAAGTAGATATAATACAGGCCCCAACACACTACCCTGTGGCACACCTGCATTTACGGGGCAAAGCTCGGACTGTGCTTCTCCATTTTGGACGATGAAATATCGTTCTTGTAGAAAGGATTTCAAGATTCTGTACAAGTAACAAGGGAGGGCACTTTTAATTTTAAAGAGTAGACCATCATGCCATACTCTATCGAACGCTTGCGATATATCTAAGAAAACACTGGCGCAGTAAGCTTTGGCTTCTAACGATTGCATGATTTTCTTTGTAAGTCTATGTACCTGATCAATCGTTGCATGTTTACTTCGGAATCCAAACTGGTGATCAGGAATCAGTTTATTGTCTCTGAGGATGGGTAGAATGCGTTGCAACAATAGCGATTCATAGATTTTTGAAGGGGTAGGCAGCAAACTTATTGGCCTGTATGATTTTGGTTCTTCTGGTCGCTTGTCCGGTTTTAAGAGCATTATAATTTGCGCTACTTTCCATTGTGGGGGGAAGAATTGAAGTCTGGTCATAGCGTTGAATAATGATGTTAGAAAAGTTATGCCAGATTCAGGTAGTTCCTGCAGAATGCGATTAGTAATGAGGTCGTACCCAGGTGATTTTTTGGGATTAGATGTTTTAATAATTTTAGTAATCTCGTTTTTAGTGAATTTCACTGGTAGTTCTTCTCTGTCATCGGGAGTATCTAAAAATTCCGTAATATCGTTAATATGACCTGGTGGACCTTCATACTGGTGAGGTGTAAAAACATTCGAGAGGTGTTCCGAAAACGTAGTAGCTTTCTCCAGGTCTGTGCGGGCCCAAGTGCCATCGTGTTTCCTAAGGGGTGGGGAGATATTAACAGGTCGTTTAAGTTTTCTGGTAGCTTTCCACAAGGAGTAATCTTTGGCAGCAGTAGCGTCCAGTCCCGATACATAGTTAGTAAATCTATCATTACGATCTTGTTTTAAAGAACGTTTGAGATCTTTGATAATATGATTAAGGTATTTTTTTGTCGTGGGGTTTCTTGTTTGTTGCCACTTTTTCCTAAGATTCCTTTTTTTAATGACTTTGTCAAGTATATGCTTAGCTACAGTACAGTCAATGCCTGTATGTCGTAATACTGGAGTAGAGGACCAGGCTGCGTCTTGTACGCTGCTGTTGAAATATTCCACTGCTTCAATTATGTCATCTGTGGTTTTTAACCTAATTTTTTTCCGTAGGGTCTCATCTACAAGTTCGCGAAACATGTGCCAGTTAGTTTTGTTGTTGTGTAGAACGCATTTTAGGTCGCGTTCAATGGCAGCGGTGTGCAGTTCCACTAGGACCGGCGAGTGATCTGATGACAAATCTAGGCAACTACGACACATGATGTTATTCTTAGAAATTCCTTTACTGATGCAAAAGTCAATGACATCTGGGATTTTCCTCTTATCGGTTGGCCAGTAAGTAGGTTGGCCAGTGGACACTACATTCATGCTTTTTGATTGGATGCATTTAAAGAGTTCCCGTCCTCTGGGCAAAGTGAGCCTGGAGCCCCAGAAGGTATGTTTTGCATTATAGTCTCCTCCTGCTATAAAGCGACATCCAAGAGTTTGAAAGTAATCATTAAACTCTGTTTCCTTTATGGTGTATCTGGGTGGGCAGTATAAAGCCGACACTGTAATGTCGCTGATCCAATCGTTTACTGTGACACTTGTTGCTTGTATATAATTTTTACAGTAGCAGGTACGAAGATGGTGTCTGATGTTTGATCTAATAAGGACAGCTGATCCACCGTGTGCTTTGTTGTCTGGGTGGTTGGTACAGTACAAAGTATACCCTGGTATCTTAAAGTAGCTTTTTGAAGTGAAGTGTGTTTCTGATATCAACATTATATCTATGTGATGTATTTTTAAGAATATTTTTAACTCTTCCGAGTGATTGGACAAGCCATTGGCATTCCATACACATATATTTAGTGTAGAGAATGTTGTGACATTTTTGAGATGAGTTCGGTCAATGCTTTTGTCATTATGACCATTTGGTTCATAAGTGCAACCAGAGACTCCCTGATGCCTTTAAGTTCACTATCAATACTAAGTTTTTCGTTTATTGTGCTATTGTTTTGATAAGCAGTATTTTCTATGCCTTTTGTTACTGAGGAATAGGATTTTATGTTTCTTGTTGGTTTGTTTAAGGTTTCTTGTTGTCCTCCTAGATATACGGTTGGTTTCTTGGTAGAATATGGTCTTGGGTATTTGATCTTTTGTAGCTCCTTGTATACTTTACAGCCTTTGTAATTTGCGGGATGGTTGCCATCACATAGAATGCATTTAACCTTGTCTGAGCGTTCTTTCCTTGAGCAATCAGAGGTGTGATGCGATCCTGCGCATTTGACACATCTGGACTGTCTATGGCAAAATTTTTGAGTGTGTCCGTATTCTTGACAATTCGAGCATTGAGGGATTACTCTTTTTGGTCTCGGTGGTTCAATCAGTATGCGACAGTGAAGTAAAGAATGTATTTTGTATATGTCTTTGTTGTTATTGTTTGGTTTCAATTCTATGATCCAGATTGGTAGGGCTCGTTTTGTTTTATTATCCTTAATATTCCAGATATTCGTAACTTCGTGATCCAATTCTTCGAGAGCTGTTTTTATTTCTTCCTTATCAGTGGAGGGGTGAAGGTGCCTTAATACTACTCTGAAGCTTCGGTCTTGCTTCGGTTGATAGGTGTAGAATTCTGTTTTCTTTTCTTTGAGTGCATTGTAAATGACGGAGTAAGATTCAGCTGACCTCGCCTGTATTTTTACTCTTTCGTTGCTTAACACTTTGATTTCATATTGCTCCTTTGCAATTTCTTCTAGCATTTTAAGTAAGGGCTGAATGTTGCCAACTCCATCGATAAACAATGGTGGTGGTCTCGTTGGTTTTGGTGCTGATTTTTCAGACTTGTCTTCATTCTCTAGTGTCTCAAGTTCCTTGAAGCTGTTCGAAGTCGCTATCGGTGCGGGTGTGGCGAGCCAGTAATTTAGCTTGGTTTGTTTATGGCTTCGTAATGTTATTTCTGGACTTGATCTTTGCCGTTTGCCATAGTGAGCTTGCTGCCAGTTTTCCTCCGATATCGATTGGTTTGTTTCATCTATCTGTCTATTTGGAGTGGCTTCGGCAATGGCATTACTGTTTTCAACAGTTGGAGTTGTTATTTCACTGAAGGAGCTTGATCTTGGCCGGTTTATCAGCATACTTTTGTGAAATAGTTGTTGGGTTAAGGTCTTTGAATTACCAGTAACCAGCTTATCTTCTAATATAATTTTATTTGCAGGGTTTTTAGAATCACTCATTTTGTTCCCACGAGTTAGGTCGAAAAGATAGGTCACTTGCAGGGTGACGCCTATTCCCGCAAGAAGGCATATACAACAGAGTTTGCCAGGTCCTCTGAGGTTGGCGTTAAAGGCTGGACTCCTACCAGTCATGCATCCCTTTGGCACGTTGCCCACCGTGGGATTAGGGTTATTTTTAGAGAGGTGTTCTTCCTCTTGGTTCGGGCGGTGAAGCCAAAACCCCCGTTCTCGTAAGACATGACTACGAGGTTACGAGTTGTGCCAGTCATTTCCTACTAGCACGAACAAGGCTTGTTAGACCAAGTGAGTCGGGTTAATTACCGCCGCCCGAGGCTCGGCGTTGTTACTCGTTTAGCACCACCCAGGGGACACGTGTAGGGTGGGCCTAGAAAAGGTGGTAATTCCTACGGACGCGAGTAACACCGTCCCCATCTACCCACACTAACACAATATTAATCATACATCTTTTTTTAATACTACATGATTCATTTCAAAAGGACAATTTTTAAGACACTAGTTGACCCGCCTAAAAATCAAAAATCCAAAATTTTTTAGTGTTTCCCTACTATCTTATACATGTATTATACAAAAAAAAAACCATCCTCTTGAATCACTATCTTTTAAAAAAAAACTGCATTAAAATCCATAGCATAGTTTTAAAGATCAAAGCATACATGGGGACAGACAGCGGGAAGCGACTTTGTTTTATACTATGTAAAGATTCATGTATTGAACAAATTGTTGTGAATCTTCATTATTGTACCGTAATTTTCAGCACGGTTATTTTCTACCGTAGGATGCCATCCAACCCGTTGCAATGATTTCGTACCCAATCCAGAATCCTACTTAAATGACATGAGGACCTTGATATCAGAAAATCGCAGTAAGGTTGTGGCATTGGGAGAATGTGGCTTGGACTACGACAGGCTACATTTTTGTACCAAGGATGTGCAGCTAAAGTAAGATGATTTATTAATATGTCATTTAAAATTTGCCAAAAATTTTGTCCGTCTCAATGTGAAGTGTGAGACTGTGCTATTTGCTTTGTCAATGACAAGCCATCAGTGGCGGCGTAAGGCGTGAGCGGTGTTGGCTTCCGCCTACGGCCTCGCGTTGAAAAGGGCCTCATGCCTCATAGACACAGATTCTCCCAAGACGTGATATTTAAGACCGAAGGATCTCCATTTAGCGACCTTTTGTTTTTGGTCATCAAATTGCAGATAGACTTTAAATGTATACATTTGGTGACCTTTTTGTTTCTGTTTTGGTTGTCAAATTGCAGATCGACCAATACAGATTTAATCAGAGGGCCTCGCAAACTTTAGGTGTCGCTCTGCCACTGTAAGCCATTTTCTCGACTTAAATTATTTACATCTCATACATATTGCAATTTGAGGGTAATATGCGCACACATATATCAAAAGGAATACTTAATTTGTAAGATTACTCTTTTTAAAAATACTAATTGGAATTTACCCTTTCCAGTTTAGAGTGTTTTTGGCGGCGAACTAATAAAATCACGATCCCTATTGCGTCCCCTCCCACGCTACTCTTATAAATGTATTAGATTCTTCTTATAAATACTAAGTGGAATTTACCGACTATCCAGTTAAGTTTTTTGGCGACGAAATAGTAAAATCGGGATCTTTACTTTTTGCACCCTCATCCCCACGCTACACCATTGCTTAGGCATAGAGTAGCATTTCCTGTATTAATTTTGACTTAAAAATGGTATGAGATCAAAGGAAACCGTTTTACATAAAGCATCTTTTTTTTACAGGTACTTCGAATACCAACTACAATTGAGTGGCGAATTCCAACTGCCTCTCTTCTTACACTGTAGAGCAGCTGCTGATGACTTGTTGGAAATAATGGGTAGACATATGGGCATCATTAAAGATAATGGTGGTGTGGTACACTCTTTTGATGGGTCTCATGATGCCATGCAGAAAATAATAGATTTAGGACTGTATATAGGAATCAATGGATGGTAAGATAATATTTTTAAAAGGTCATCCTATTTTTTCTTAAATATATATATAGAGAATAAAACGAACATACAGTCGACCTGATGGTTGGTAGCCACTGCCACCCATGTAATCAATAATCAACCCCTCATAGTATCAGAATAGCTAATTAAAGTGTCAATTTTGTAATAGAAAAAAACGAACATTGATTTTATGTCCCTTTAGATAGATAAAGCAAGTTTTGCAAATGTACTCAAAAAAAAAATAACACAAGTTTGCTATTTCTACAAGATGCATATTTTGTATTAGGTACATGTACATTATGCAGTAAATGGTCAGTAATTCTTGATACTGGCCCTAACTGCTCAATGAAATGATATGTCTTTATTTTGCATAGGCATATAGAGAGACTTACAAATTGTCAGTTACATATATTTTTTTACACTATCATCGGATTGGAACCCGACCTCAACTGAGAAGACCAGGCAAGAAACTCAGTGAATTTGTCTTAAATTTTTATCCAACCCCGATAAAGAAGTTTCACTTCAAACTTCTTTATCGGGGTTGGATAAAAATTTAGTGTAACATTTTTTCGTTACGCGCTATCTTTACGTTACGTTACGAGCCATCTTTTTCTTATCCCTACCACGCGTGATATTAGATAGATTATTATAGATTAGATTATTAGATAAAGTTTAATAAAAGCTGTTTATTAAACTTGATCTAATTTAACTTTATTTAACCAATTTCTGTAAAGTTGCTTATAGTAAATTATTTTTTGAAAAATAACGTCATAAAGAAGTTTCACTTCTTACGAGTGTACGCTAGTACACGCACACATTTTTTCTTTGTATATATTTTTATAGCCATATTGTTTTTACATTGGTTATAAAAGTTAGCTCCAGTATCTTGCCTTATATTTGGCTGTAAAAGAAGCATATATAAATAATCCTTAACATGTTTTTAGCTCTCTAAGATCAGAAGAAAACCTCGACGTAGCATCAAAAATACCGCAGGACAGACTTCTGATAGAGACAGATTGTCCGTGGTGTGAAGTGAAGCCGACACACCCTGGCTACAAACACGTGGTCACAAAGTTTCCTTCTGTGAAAAAAGAAAAGTACTCTGTTGATTCTAACAGCCAGGTTAAGGGGAGAAATGAGCCTGCGAATATTGTGTAAGTATATTTGACAGTAGTGATATGAATAATTTAGTGGGCTTTAATAGTCACGAAAACAGCTTACAAAATCTCAGACAATTATCAAAGAAACTCGGCTCTCGTAATGAAGAATGAGGTTTTTAACCGACTTCCAAAAAGGAGGAGGTTATCAATTCGTCTGTATTTTTATTATTTTTTTTTTTTTTTTTTATATTTGTTACCTCATTTCTCCGGACTGGGTGAACCGATTTAGATGATTTTTTTTTTATTTGAAAGGTAGTGCGTGTCATAGGGTCCCATTTTTTTTTAGTATTTTTTTGACTAGGGCATCCATAAGAAAAACGCATAAGTCTTAAATTTGCATTTTCAATGTACGCGATAAATGTATGAATAACTCAATATCCCGCCAACCGATTTTAATGATTCTTTTTTTATTAGAAAGGATGTACTCCAGGGGTAGTCTGATAAGAGTTTGATAAGGTTCTAATCATAGGATCTTCAACTTTTTGGAGCAAAATAATAAAATTAGTGATAGTCGGCCGAACCTTAGCTGGAGAAGTCCAATTGAGTAAAATATAGAATAAAATTACTATGTAGGTATTTACTATGAAAAATTTGACCTTCAACTCTTCAATCCTGATGATGCAGGGGTACTGCTAGCCTGAACTATAAAAGTTGGTCGTTTGATGTTTGCGAATATATAATGAAATTGTTAAGCAAATTCATGGGACAAAAATTTGACCTTCAACTCCTCAACCCTGATGATGCAGGGGTACTTAAAGCCAAAACCATAGGAATAAGCCATTTGGTGCTTACGTGTATGTTATAAGATTACTGAGCAAAAACATAAGATGAAAAATTTGACCTTCAACTCCTCAACCCTGATGATGGAGGGGTACTTCAATCCTAAACCATAGAAGTTGGCAATTTGGTGCTTACGGTTATGTAAAGAAAATACTAAGCAAAAATATAAAATCAAAAATTTGACCTTCAACTCCTCAACCCTGATGATGAAGGGGTACTTCAATCCTAAACCATAGGAGTTGGCAATTTGGTGCTTACGGTTATGTAAAAATAATACTAAGCAGAGGCACAAAATTAAAATTTTGACCTTCAACTCCTCGACCCTGATGATGAAGGGGTACTTCAATTCTAAACCATAGGAGTTGGCAATTTGGTGCTTACGGGTATGTAAAAATAATACCAAACAGAGGCACAAAATTAAAATTTTGACCTTCAACTCCTAAACCCTGATGATGCAGGGTACTGCAAGCCTGAGCCATAGAAGTTAGCCACCTGGTACTAACGTATATGTTATAAGATTACTAAGCAACAATATAAGATGAAAAATTTGACCTTCAACTCCTCAACCCTGATGATGGAGGGGTACTTCCAGAGGGGGCGCCCTGTTTGTATGAATTGTAAAAGTGTTTTATGTTTAATTTTTGTGAATATGTAGATGCACAAAGCAAACTTAGAGGCTTTATTTAAATACAAACATAAAAATATAGTCACTAAAAAGTGTAAAATAAAAACTTTTTAACAAAAAATATCTACCGACTTCCATGTCACAAAAAAGTAAAAAATAATTTAAATATATTTTGGTCTAGAACATACTCAGTACTTAGTACATAGTTCTGAAGTCGGTGCTCATATAGGACGTAGTTACCGTCGTCCAGCGAAATATGTCGAGCACCGACTTCAGGACTATGTACTAAGTACTGAGTATGTTCTAGACCAAAATATATTTAAATTATTTTTTACTTTTTTGTGACATGGAAGTCGGTAGATATTTTTTGTTAAAAAGTTTTTTTTTGCGGTGTGATGCAATATCAGAATGTTATCTATACATAGGATGAAAAAAAGGATATCTAGGTGGTTCATCTAATCATTGTTATTTAAATACAGTAAATCTGATTCTTAGGAATAAAATGCACAAATTTATATCGTTTACAAAATGTATATTCCGTTATAAAACCAGATATATTTTAACTGCTATATCAACGTGTTTAAGGAGAGATTTAAAGAAAATACACCATAACACTCTTGTCTCTTATGATGGCAGAATAGACTATTCTGCCATCTTAATCGGAAATGCAGTATTAGAAATATGTGTAGGCAGACTACTAATCCACACTTGACCATTGCAATGAATAATAGTCTGAAAACTTCTCATTCTCGTTTCATTATTTGTTGAATAATTTTTTCAGGCAAGTTCTGGAGATATTAGCTGCAATTCGGAAGGAGGATATTGATGAACTAGCGGCTGCGATCTATAAGAATACTAATAATTTATTTTTTAGCAACAAATGATATATCGTATAAGATTTTTCGCGTGTAAGTAATAAATAATGTATAAATAAAATATTTATGATGTATGTATAAATACATTTTGTTTTAAAACTGGTTTAGTTTTATTTACTAATTCATTTTTTATCTGATTGAAATAGCTAACGACCATGCAGTCCACCTGATGGTAATTCGTCACTGCCGCCCTGCGACATCTCTAGGCAACGTTATATAGAACCATCTACTAGGTTTCGCGCCCCTTCACGCTCGACCCCCCGAGGGGCGTCCGCTCCTTCGTGAACTCGAGGGCCAGGTATCCTCCGACCATCTGGAGGATTAAATCTGCGTAGCAGCATAGCGCGGTCACAGAAGGCCGAAGGCTGCAACACTGCCTGACGGCAGCTCACATCACCGGTGGACAGTGCTTCCACTGAGGGAATTGCCCGGGTAAGGAGGGGATCCTCGAGGCCCGCAGACCTTACGCCAAGCGGCGACGGCACGCCGCGGCATAGGTCGACTTTTCAAAGTCAAAGTCAGTTATATAGAACGCAGGTTTTATCTGAAGTCATTTACAGATTCGTTGCGGCCTACCACATATCGAAACGCGAGAAATGCTTGACGCTAGAAATAGGTGTGGCGGTAGTACCACCCTGGTCGACCTACCCTGGGTAGAACCAGGGTAGGTCGTATTATGACAAAACAGCTAAGCTTAGCGTGTTGTGTCTGTCTTCATTTATTTATTTAAATATTTCAACCGTAAATATAAAATTCAAAAGCTAAATGGTATTATTTGAGATTGGTGTGTACAAAAGTAAAATGTATAATTTATTACAAGCAAAGTTGCCATTTCAAAGTATCGATTTGAGTACTCTGTAAAAATTAAGACGCGATGTAAATTTTGTAAATACTTTTCTTTTGCGTATGATCGACATTTATGTATGAAATATAAAAAAAAATCTGCACTTTGTAAGGAACAAATTTGAAAAATATTTGATAAAAAAATTAAGGCTATTTAACACTATCATTGCTTTGTGTACTTAAAAAAAAAACAAGGAACATATAAATAACACACGAAAATAAAATTCATTCCTCTATAATTTCCATTCTGTATTAAATATAAACACACATCTCTCAACACAAATAAATACACTACAAAACTTATCACTATGATCTCACCTTTTCAATTAATTTATCAAGTTTTGCATTATGGGTAACTGAATGTATGAGGAAAAACGTAAACTAATAATAATTTCACAATAAATGCACCATCGGGAATGTATCAAAATACTGCTGTTACAAACATACTCTTTGAATTCCATTTATCAATTTAAACAGCTTTGGTCTATGTCTGTTCGGCCACGAAATATTCGTTAAGACACTGCAAACGTTAAAGACTGCATTTCAAGTAATTTCTCTGCAATTTCCAGCTAAATTTCGTGACTCCTCATAAGACGACACATACATTTTTATGTTATTAACGCTTGCAGTACTATTGCTGTTTGAAACGAATATTTCGTGGCCCCCAGAATAGACCTTACAAATTTTGTCTTAAAATAACAAATCGTTATGACCATGACTATTGAGATTGAATAGATTTTTATTAACGTGTCATGGTTACTTTAAAATTAATGATATGACTTAAATTTATTGCTGTGGTATGTAATTTATTAATTAATTCATTAAATTTACCTATAAATATATTAAAACATAAAATAAATGAACATGATTTTAGTCTTTGTACCAGACACATCAATGAAAAACTAGAAATTAAAATAACAGTTGAACATATTTTGTGCTGGTGGAATTTCACAACTATAAAAATACATAATTCGAGATAATTTAAATCAAGATAAAATTAAATGCAAATCAGAATGTTTTAGTGGAATTACAATTACATTTTATAAAAAATGAATAGTTTTTGTAAAAGAATGAATAGCTCATAAAATGAATAGCTCATTAAGATTGTTTTTTGCAAAGTGATTCTAGAAAAATAATGGCTTTACTCTCACGGACATGCATTACTGATGTTTTTACGAATGGTGTTTATAACAATTTAGTTGTATGTTGAATAAAATAAAACTGTGGTGTTACTAGGTTAGAGAGAACAATTAAAATTGTGGGCGGGGTTGCAATATTTTTTCTACACGTGTAAACATTGACTATACATGCAAAATATGTGAAATTGTTTTAAAGATTTTATTGTTGTGATGTAAATTACCATAATTATGTGTGGGTGCAAATATAGTTCACCCACACTAGGCCTTTGAAAGTTAAGGGAAGATATTGGAACTTCAGGAGTAAGAAGTATTATGAGACCTTCATACACAACGTTCATATTGTGTAAGCTCCATCATCCACAAGGTAGTATAGTCCATCCACGAATTTTTGGTTATTTATGACAGCTTTTTAAACGTCATGTTGAACAAGAAAAAATATTTGGGTAACTTTATTAACAAATGAGTACCTGATATAGTATTGTATAATTGGGGAATTTACATAATTTAGGTGAAATAATTATTTAACATAACCAAAACATGGATGGATTATAGCAGCCTCTTTTTCCAATTGAAATAATGTCATGAAACTCACTTGAAAACTTGGTCTAACTTAATTGACTTGCTAGCAGTATGGAAATTTGAATAGACCTACAAATACATCATAAAGACTGTTCCTGAAAATATTTTAACTCTTATTTATGTAACAAACAATCTCAGCCATTCAACAATATTCGACTATATGCAGTGCATAACAAAAGATGTGTCAATGTGATATATTGAAACTTGCAACGAAAAATATGATAAAGTGTAACACCACATCACATATGAACGGTCTGAACTTATAGTAACGCCCACTTTTTATATAAGTTCTTGTTCAGTGGCAACTTCACGGTATCTTGGAGTAGAGTTGCACCTGCTCTCTGAACCAGTGGAAGTAGGAGCTCATGTGGAGTTTCGTTGCGTTGAGTGCTGTTTGGGTCTTAGTTTGGAGTATCTCCGGTGCCCATTCTCCTCTGAAATAAAAAAGTATATGACAAATGAATTCCCATACTTTAAGATATTTTAAGTTTTTCAAATTGAGAATGACGACTCGCATGGCCAAGTGAGCGTTTTCTGTTGTCCAGGGGGTACTGTACTCGGTAACTGATACCTGAATGATAACTTAGATTTCTGTTTTACATCTGGCGATCTGTATATTTATTTAACATTGGGACCATAACATAGGAGAATTGCTATATATTTATAACCATTACATTATTTTTAATACCCTATTATGGAATATAATTGAAAACATCTACTTTTTACACTTATATAAAAAAGTCACATTGACATTCAATCTATTACTTATGTAACTAGATTCTTTTTATAACATACATCAACTGATCTATGACACAGTAGCACAATCGTTTTTGCATCATTCTATGTTATATTTACACAACATTACAGGGTGAAAATAGAACAAAAGTGAATACTTACACAAACACTTTAGTTTTCAAGTATTCTGCCGTGAACTGGTAGTAATCGTTGGAATACTTCTTGACCGTCTCGTACCCATTACTTGAATACATTTGAACATTGTCCAACAATCCTGGGGCATACTGCTCAATCGTCGAGTAGACGACCGGCGATTTCTCTATGAGATACTCCTTCATATTCGCATAGAGAATGCCAGCTCTTTTCACTGCCACTGTGAAAGCGTCCTTGGAGAGTTGGGCATACGGCTTGACGAATTCCACTGTATGTCCGTAGTATATTGGAGCGTTGTTTTCGACCCAGAGGTAGCCTCTCGCTGAAGTTGATAGCGTCTTCTGCCAGGCGTACTGCGTGTGCTCGAGGATGCCTAGGTCCTTGAAGAGACGACCGGTTGTACTCTCTGGAAAGAAATAAAAATGTGTGTAGCAGACAATTTTTTATCCGATTGAAGTAACTAAAGAACATGCAATCCTGATGGTAAGAGACTACTGAAGCTCATGGTCATCTGCAAGCAACTTCATATATAAAATGGTTTCCATCTGAAGTCAATCACAGATGCGTTATTGCTCCAATTTATCAAAATTTACTTCAACCTAGAAAGAAGTGAGATGATGGTACTTCCCCATTGGAATTACACTGGTTCTAAACACTGGTGAATTTCGAATAAGAAATCTCTTGACAAAAATAGTTTCGAAATTCCTTTTCTACACTTTATTTTTCTCCAAATCATAAAAATTAAACACGTTTGCGCGATGCAAAAAATATACGATGCTCTAAAACCAGTTTTAAAATGTATTCTCTCTATTAAATAAGGGGCTATATAGTATAATTATGATACAATACTATGTAGCTGAGGACTGGACTCGCAAGAATAAAGGTCGTTGATCTAGTGTCATCTGTTTGTACCTGTTTAAATATTATGTACATATATTCTCTTTTTATGAGACTGAAATAGCAAAGCATACAGTACAATCGGTGACATGTGGTCATTGCTCTACATGGAAACCTGTAGGCAACTTCATACAGGACTAATGTTTAATCTGAAGTTAATAACAGATGCGATGCCACTCCAGATGACTAAGATTGTCGCCTCATAGAAAAGTGAACCGACCATCAATCGTACACATAGATTACACTATATTTGTATATTTGTTTTACTATCTAGAAAATTATACTCCAATCTTTATTCGTTCTTATCTTATCCTATTTTCAGCGAGAAGTTCTTATATTTCGATGGAAGGACCTTTTTTTTATCTGAATGTAATAGCAAACGAGCATGCAGTCCACATGATGGTAAGTGGTCACTGCCTGGTCTGTAATAAATATCACATAGAACAATCGGTTTAATCTGAAGTCAATCACAGAGGACTATGATGGTCGTCTCATGTGAAAGTGTGCCGGCAACCACACCCTTCCATCGAAACGCAAGAAATGCTTCACGTTAGAAATAGGTGTGGTTGTGGTGATTCCCCGGTCGAACAATACTGGTTCTATCACCTCGTTCAGTTGAGTCGTCATTCATGTAAGCCGACTGTCTTAGCCCTCGGGAGCCTCTATTCTGTATGAGCATGGCGACAGTGACTACTTACGTATGATGTAACGAATGCTATTTGACATTTACGAATATTCTTTACCGACATTCGCAAATGCGAATGTTGATTTTTTTCAGTTCTTGGAGTGCCGGAGGATACAAATTTTGTCAGCTTTTTTTTGGTCGACAAACTGCACTTCGAATTAAATTTGTATATATTTGGCGACCTTTTTTGCAAAGCACTGCAAATCAATATTCGCAAGACATTCGCGTATTTTTTGCGAATGCGACTTCGCGCTGTCCAACTTCCAATTCACATTTGACCAGCGCGGTGGTCCCTGGCCTAAAACTCTCTCATTCCGAGAGAAGACCCGTGCCGAGTAGTGGGACAATAATGGGTTGACGATGATGCGAATACCTAAATCATGCGAATAGTCGTTAAATCACTACTCCTTACCCTCAGGTGGATTACATGCTATTCTATTTCAATTTGATATACAAAAAATGCCGGTCTTGTCTAACAAACAGTATAAAGATAAAACAGATAATTGCATAGAAACCCGACAATAATCAGCAGTTTTGGGTTTTTGACATTCGGCTAAATGCTTTGCGTCCTCTATTATAAGCTTATAAATATTTATGATATTGCTATTAGATAGGTCATATAAAGAAATAAAACTCGTTTCTTGGCCATAGATATAATAAATTCAGCTGTCGGCTGGCGGGCTAGCATAATCGGCACTTTGCAAGAGTTATATGAGAGAATATTAGTTACGTAAATAACTGTATTCATATTCAAAAAATATAATTAACGTAACCATATGTTTTTATATTTGGAGAGATATTTGCGGAATCTTTTAGCGGTAAAGAAAAAAAATTGTAGGTACATCTATATTTTGATCGATTCATAAAGCTAAACCCTCTTACGCACTAGCGGTTAACCGTGGGCGCGGTTGACCGCGCGGCTAGCCGCTTTTCCGCCGCGGTTGCAATTTTGGGGCGGTTTCATATTAAACTGGAAGAGCGGCTAGCCGCGGTCGCGGTAAACCGCTTGAGTGTAGGAGGGCTAAGTCGATATCAGCTTCAACTTTTTTAATACCGATATAAATGTCAAAAAATACAGTTTATCCTACCCTATCTTCCGTGCAGTTAAAAAAGAACACACAAAACCTTACTGGGCTAGTTCATATGTATATGCTACGATTACATACCTGCAGATATTGCATTGCACTAAATGCATTCCTCCACTATTTGTGTACCAAATTTTACCCAAAACCAACCATTCTCTTCGTGAAAAAGCAACAAACATCCATCCATCTTAGCAAACTTTCTCTTCCATAATATTACACAAACCTAACTGCATCTATGTTCCCAAAATATGACCTCCTTCAAATAAAACCCACGCCGTATGAGTAACACTGGTTTATCGTCTTTTATATGCCTTTGACCTATGAAATATTTACATGACGTAATACAAAATCTTGTTTATTGTAACCGTTACCAATTTATCTGGTATAGGTTAAGCTCCATTTATATTTATAGACATCGTACGTCGCGAACGAATTCATATCTATACTATAATAAATCTGTAAGAGGTCGCTGTCTGTACATGGAATAAATTTAGGTGAAAACCATTTCTAGAGGTCTTTAATACGATATAGAACCCAAAATAATGGTTTTTAGAAATCTTTTCTGTTTGTCTGTTTGTCTGTTTGTCTGTTTGTCTGTTTGTCTGTTTATCTGTTTGTCTGTTTGTCTGTTTGTCTGTTTGTCTGTTTGTCTGTTTGTCTGTGTGTTTGAAAACGCTAATCTCAGAAACGGCTTATCCAATTTGAATATAATTTTCACTGATGTGTTGTGGGAAACTTCACTTAACATTTAGTGTTTATTTTATGTAAATCGGTCAACGAATAAAAAAGTTATGTCAATTTAAAACTACGCAGTATTTATTCTGTGTTCGATAAGTGTTAATAAGATGTAACTGCATAGTTGAATTGGTTGAAACTAAACATGTTATGGTCTATAAAATGTATTCCTTTGTTATGTATTTTTTATTGGTTATGTGTGTACCTATGTTATTTGATACTATACAAATCTATATCTCTATATCTATATATACTTATATAAAAACGTAAGGATGTTCTCTCACTCATCGATTGAATAAACATCGTAGAGCCTAAACTGCTAAAGATACGAATATGATTTTTACTAGGGGTTCCTTTTGTGACGTAGACGTCAGTTAAGAATGAATTTTCTGCCCCCCCCCCCCCTCCCAATTTAACCTAAATAGGAGATGTAAGTTTGTATGAAAGTCAGTCAATTTTGAGGCCACCTCAATAAAATTTAGTATTTCGCTTTGATTTTTATGTTAAAACGTCGTTTTAAACCGACTTCCAAAAAGGAGGAGGTTATCAATTCGTCTGTATTTTTTTTTAATTTTTTTTTTATTTTATATTTGTTACTCGATTTCTCCGCACTGGGTGAACGGATTTGGATGATTTTTTTTTCGTTTGAAAGGTAGTGCGTGTCGTCGAGTCCCATTTATTTTTAGTTCACTTTTGACAGTGGCATCCATAAGAAAAGCGCATAAGTCTGATATTTGCATTAACGATGTGCGCGATAAATAGATGAATAACTCAATTTCCCGCCAACCGATTTTGATGATTTTTCTTTTATTTGAAAGAATGTACTTCAAGGGTACTCTGATGAGTTTGATACGGTTCTGATCATAGGATCCATTTCTTTGAAGCAAATTAACGAAATTAGCGATACTCGGCCAAACCTAAGCTGTAGGAGTCCAATTGGGTTGAATGTAGAATGAGATTACTAAGCAGATATTTCCTAAAAAAATTGACCTTCAATCCTGATGATGCAGGGGTACTGCTAGCCTGAACCGTAGAAGTAAGCCAATTTGTTTTTATGGATATATAATAAGATTGTTAAACAAATTCATGGGACAAAAATTTGATCTTCAACTCCTCAACCCTGATGATGTAAGGGTATTTCAAGACTAAACCGTAAGAGTTGGCTATTTGGCACTTACGGTTATATAATAAAAATACCAAGCAAAGATACACGGTAAAAATATTGACCTTCAACTCCTCACCCCTGATGATGCAGAATACTGCTAGCCTAAACTATACGAGATGGGCATTTGGTGCTTTCAGGTATTTAATATAATTACAAGCAAAGACACATGATAAAAATTTTGACCTTTAACTCCTCAACCCTGATGATGCAGGGGTACTTCAAGCCTAAGCCATAGAAGTTAGCTATTTAGTGCTTTCAAGTATGTAATATAATTACTAAGCAAAGACACATGATGAAAATTTGACCTTTAACTCCTCAACCCTGATGATGCAGGGGTACTTCAAGCCTAAGCCATATAAGTTAGCTATTTAGTGCTTTCGGGTATATAATCTATACTATAATAAATCTGTAAGAGGTCGCTGTCTGTACATGGAATAAATTTAGGTGAAAACCATTTCTAGAGGTCTTTAATACGATATAGAACCCAAAATAATGGTTTTTAGAAATCTTTTCTGTTTGTCTGTTTATCTGTTTGTCTGTTTGTCTGTTTGTCTGTTTGTCTGTGTGTTTGAAAACGCTAATCTCAGAAACGGCTTATCCAATTTGAATATAATTTTCACTGATGTGTTGTGAGAAACTTCACTTAACATTTAGTGTTTATTTTATGTAAATCAGTCAACGAATAAAAAAGTTATGTCAATTTAAAACTACGCAGTATTTATTCTGTGTTCGATAAGTGTTAATAAGATGTAACTGCATAGTTGAATTGGTTGAAACTAAACATGTTATGGTCTATAAAATGTATTCCTTTGTTATGTATTTTTTATTGGTTATGTGTGTACCTATGTTATTTGATACTATACAAATCTATATCTCTATATCTATATATACTTATATAAAAACGTAAGGATGTTCTCTCACTCATCGATTGAATAAACATCGTAGAGCCTAAACTGCTAAAGATACGAATATGATTTTTACTAGGGGTTCCTTTTGTGACGTAGACGTCAGTTAAGAATGAATTTTCTGCCCCCCCCCCCTCCCAATTTAACCTAAATAGGAGATGTAAGTTTGTATGAAAGTCAGTCAATTTTGAGGCCACCTCAATAAAATTTAGTATTTCGCTTTGATTTTTATGTTAAAACGTCGTTTTAAACCGACTTCCAAAAAGGAGGAGGTTATCAATTCGTCTGTATTTTTTTTTAATTTTTTTTTTTATTTTATATTTGTTACTCGATTTCTCCGCACTGGGTGAACGGATTTGGATGATTTTTTTTTCGTTTGAAAGGTAGTGCGTGTCGTCGAGTCCCATTTATTTTTAGTTCACTTTTGACAGTGGCATCCATAAGAAAAGCGCATAAGTCTGATATTTGCATTAACGATGTGCGCGATAAATAGATGAATAACTCAATTTCCCGCCAACCGATTTTGATGATTTTTCTTTTATTTGAAAGAATGTACTTCAAGGGTACTCTGATGAGTTTGATACGGTTCTGATCATAGGATCCATTTCTTTGAAGCAAATTAACGAAATTAGCGATACTCGGCCAAACCTAAGCTGTAGGAGTCCAATTGGGTTGAATGTAGAATGAGATTACTAAGCAGATATTTCCTAAAAAAATTGACCTTCAATCCTGATGATGCAGGGGTACTGCTAGCCTGAACCGTAGAAGTAAGCCAATTTGTTTTTATGGATATATAATAAGATTGTTAAACAAATTCATGGGACAAAAATTTGATCTTCAACTCCTCAACCCTGATGATGTAAGGGTATTTCAAGACTAAACCGTAAGAGTTGGCTATTTGGCACTTACGGTTATATAATAAAAATACCAAGCAAAGATACACGGTAAAAATATTGACCTTCAACTCCTCACCCCTGATGATGCAGGATACTGCTAGCCTAAACTATACGAGATGGGCATTTGGTGCTTTCAGGTATTTAATATAATTACAAGCAAAGACACATGATAAAAATTTTGACCTTTAACTCCTCAACCCTGATGATGCAGGGGTACTTCAAGCCTAAGCCATAGAAGTTAGCTATTTAGTGCTTTCAAGTATGTAATATAATTACTAAGCAAAGACACATGATGAAAATTTGACCTTTAACTCCTCAACCCTGATGATGCAGGGGTACTTCAAGCCTAAGCCATATAAGTTAGCTATTTAGTGCTTTCGGGTATATAATATAATTACTAAGCAGAGATACAAGATGAAAATTTCGACCTTCAACTCCTCACCCCTGATGATGCAGGATACTGCTAGCCTAAAGTATACGAGATGGACATTTGGTGCTTTCAGGTATTTAATATAATTACTAAGCAAAGACACAAGATAAAAATTTTGACCTTTAAACTCCTCAACCCTGATGATGCAGGGGTACTTCAAGCCTAAGCCGTAGAAGTTAGCTATTTAGTGCTTTCAGGTATGTAATATAATTACTAAGCAAAGACACATGATGAAAATTTTGACCTTTAACTCCTCAACCCTGATGATGCAGGGTACTGCAAGCCCAAGCTATAGAAGTTGGTTTGCAAGTGCTTACGTATAAGTAATAGGAATACTAAGTAAAGACATGGGATATTTTTTTTTACCTTCAATTCCTCCCTGATGATGCGGGATAATGCAAGCCTAAATTATAAAAGGTAATCACATAATGCTTACGGTTGTGTTTAGTATATATTATAAGTTTAATGACAGCTCATTAAACTGAAATGTGATTAATAAATTAAACTTCAATTCATCAACCTTGATAATCTAAGTACACAACCTACTTAAGCCGTATGAGTTTGGTACTTATTGATTACAATACATTACAATCCGTAGAGAGAACATTATGATGAAAAGTGTCACTTTGAATACCTAAATACTGAAAATGCAGGAGTATTGTCATGTTATTGTTAAGAGTTGGATTTAGCTGTAGCTTTTTAAACAGGATGGGTTAGGTTAGGTTGGAACATAAAAGAAAACAAAAAATAAGCGAGCAGGGTGCGGCAGCGCCCTGCTAGCGGGTGCGCCCTGTTCGTGTGTATTGTAAAAGTGTTTTGATTATGTCTTCTGCTTTACAAAGAACAATGCGGGATTTACGCACACAAATAGCCCGATGCACCTCTTAAAAGATCTTATATTTGGCCACATGAAACAAAATATGAACTTAGAATATATGTCGCTGTTCCGTGATAACCCAATTTTCTAATGATTTACTTCAAGTGGATAATAGTGCTTTGTTATCCGGAAAAGTTAAAATCAATCTTTATATCGATACGTCTTCGTTTAAATGTGGAGGAGTTGGTTGAAAAAGTATATCCCGATATTGTTAATACAACCAATAACACTATAAATTGGTTCCAAAAGACGGCAATATACCGACCCACCAATGAACGTGTCGATAAAATAAATGATTTATTTTTTTTCTAAATTTAAAGCAGCGTCACAGATCTACTATTCGTCATTCGTCTCTGTAGCCTCGGGGTCAGAATAGGGCTACGGTATCCCCTGCCTGTCGTAAGAGGCGACTAAAAGGGGCTTCCGGGGTTGCAGACGGCTAGAGTGGGAGCTCGAACCGTTTGTGGTCAGGCAATCCCGGGAAGGACGGCGGTATGTGTGGTCGCATACCGTCATAAAGACTAGACGGAGCGGTGGGCCCAGCCGCCCATCTGGGAGGAGCCCGATGGGGCAGCGCGCTCGGAGGATTCCGGTTGAAGTCGTTTCGAGATCCCGGAGTCCTCCCTTTTCAGCGCCGAGGACGGCCACCGGGGGGGGTTTTAGCGCGGTAAAAATCCCACATAACCCTGCGTCGCTCCCACGGCGTCGGGTACCTTTGGAAGGTTTCCCCCTCGAAAAAAAAAAAAAAAAAAGACAGTCATTGAGATAGAGGGAGCAGTACATTATCCAACAGAATTTTTGAATACCTTAATGCCTTCCGGAACTCCTGAACACAAATTAATATTAAAAGTAGGTTTACCTATAATCTTACTTAGAAATTTGAATCCGCCAAAATTACTTCAAATAGTATTTTCCAATTCGGAAAAGTTCAAATCAATCTTTATACTTAATCGATACGTTTTGGTTCAAATGTGGAGGAGTTGATTGAAAAAAGTATCCCGATATTGTGAATTTGACCACTAAGAATGTAAATTGGTTCAAAAAAGCGATTTACAATATTAGAATTCGTCTAATTAAAAAAAATACATAACAATACGTCCCTACCCACAAATACACACTTTAAATTCGTTTTTTCACTCTGTGTTTGACCAGGTAATCCTTGAGCGGCCTTTTTATGATAGAATTCCCACGGTGTCGAGATTTGCGCGAGAAAAACTTTGTGACGCGTTGATTTGCACGCGGGCAAAGCCGCGGGTACAGCTAGTAATAGAATATCACTACATAGTATAAAACAAAGTCGCTTCTCGGTGTCTGTCCCTGTATGCTTCCGATCTTTAAAATTACGTTACGGATTTTAATGCAGTTTTTTTAATAGAAAGATTTTTTATATGTATAAACCATGCATAATATAGTGGAGGAACACTGATAATTTTAGATTTTCGACTTTTAGGCGGAATGAAGTTCGCCGGGTTCGAAGATACCTGCATTAAAATCCGTAACGTAGTTTTAAAGATATAAGCATACATAGGGACAGAAAGCGAGAAGCGACTTTGTTTTATACTATGTAGTGATGTCTTCTTCGTGTTTCATTTTGACGACCGGCGTGGCGCAGTGGTTCCCATACCGGTCTGACGCGCAACGGGTCCCAGGTTCGATTCCCGGCCAGACAGGTATCTGAATGATGAGTTTAGATTCCTGTTCTGGGTCTGGGTGTTTGTGTATTCGTCTTGTGCGTGTCCATGGTACCCAAGACACAGGAGAAAATCCTACTGTGGGGCTATGAGTGTAGAAAGTGTGTATTCGCGACGAAAAAATCCGTTTGTCATACAAAACCTAACGATAACGACCTCACCAATGTTGACAACGAAAACATGCAATTTACATAGCATTTGGAAACTTATCGCTTATCCGGCAGTTATGGAATACCGCTGATACATTTGTTAATGGCCCAAACTCTGTCACAGATAACCATGGGGCTTTATCTTGTTGTGGACTTTGACTGGCATTTTGTTTTCTGTTGTAATTATATCGGATGTCTACAATTGAATAGTCAAAGACAAAGTGAACCATCACTATTTTGTCTATATTAAGTATTTGAACTTCAAAATAAAAAATATCACTACAATTAATAAAATACTTAAACTCGATTTGGGTAACTTTGAACATTTTTTACAATATTTGTGATATTATAATCTTTTTTATATTTATTGCACCTTGCTTTTATTAAATGAATAGTGTCCTTTTTAGCTGGTTTATTAATCTAACATAATAAATTTACGGAGAAAACAATTAAACTATCCACAATTACCCCTAAAACTCAAATTCAAAGTTATCCTTAGTTTTGGGTAACTTTGAATATAATTTTTTGAGGATATAAAATCCGTCATTAATCGAATATTTTAAGGTCTGAGTAAAATTTATTAACATATTTTTGTTAATTAAAACCAAATCTATAAAAAATACATTTATTTTGATATATAAATACAATAGACAACTTGGTCTTGCCATATAAATCAAGGTCGATCAATTTGGTGGTAAAATAAGATACTAGTTTTTTTTTGATTATTTATTCCATCCATCCATAGGATGGACGGAACATCGGCTACCTTTGGAAGGTTTCCCCCTCGAAAACAAAAAAAAAAAAGGATGGACGGAACATGGACATAACATAGGCCTCCCCTAAATGGCGCCACTCCAACCGGTACTGTGTCCTCTGAATCCAACGGTTTCCCGCTGTCTTCTTCAAGTCACCGGTCCATCTGGTAGGGGGGCGACCGGTACTCCTTTTGCCTAAACATGGTCGCCACTCGAGGACCTTTCTTCCCCATCGGTTATCGGTCCTACGAGCGATGCGGCGGCCCATTGCCACTTCAGCCTGCTAATTTTGAGAGCTATGTCGGTAAGCTTCGTTCGTCTACGGATTTCATCGTTGCGAATCATGTCTCTTAGCGAAATTCCGAGCATAACCCTCTCCATAGCACGCTGAGCGACCCTGAGCCTCCGAAAAAAAATGTTTTTTTATGATACAGGTACCTTTGAACCGTTCAAAGTTACCCATATAACATCCAATTTCGACGTCGTCAAAAGTTTAACAGTTTTACGCAATATTCAACATGGGATACGGATAGTACAGTTTCAAAATGATAATATACAATATACATTTTAAAGATAAACACCAAAACACTCCTGTTTACGGTAAGTTTTATATTATAATTGCTATTTCAAAATGATGCATCAAACACTTGCAACAACTTCACTACGGGAAAGGTGGTATTTTTTAAAATTACGACATTGACAGGTACCTTTTTTTGCTTTCATTGATATTACAACATTTTGGCAAACCATTTTACGCAGGTACGATATTGAAACAACAAGAAGTTTCCATGTAATAAATTAATATATTTTTTTCACAACTTTGTTCAAAGTTACACCGTTGTTCAATGTTACCCAAATTGACTGTAATTCAATAATTTAAACTTATTTTTACTTTTAATTACATTTTGTTTTATGTGCTTTGGATATGATGTTTTTTTTTCAGTTTTTGATATAGAGGGTCAGAGGATCTACATTTGTCAAGCTTTTTAGGTCCCCAAATTGCAGTGTGATTCCAATTTGGATAGGTTTGGCGACCTTTTTTTACATTGCAATTCAATATTAGCAAAACATTCGCACCAATTCTTGCTCATGCGAAGTGTCGTTCGCTAGATCACTAGTACATACATTGAAATGGTAGGCGAACACGTAAACAGTTGGACAGTAAACAGTGTGATGGTGGTAGAACCAGTGTAGTTCGTCCGGGGAAGTACCACCGCCACACCAATTTCTAGCGTGAAGCATTTCTTGCGTTTCGACGGAAGGGTTCGATGTTTGCCGGTACACTTTTATATGAGGCGAACATCATAGTTCTCGGGAGTAGCAACGCATCTATGATTGACTTCAGATAGAATCCAAGTTCTGTATGAAGTTGATTACAGATGAGCGGCAGTGACCACTTAAAATCAGGTGGACTGCATGCTCGTTTGCTATTTCAGAACAGTTAAAAAAAACAGTTATTGTTTAGAAAACATATTATAAACTCACACTAAGGGTTAAGACTGTTAGTATTCTTTAGTAGTAGTTATCCTTAATACAGTAATGTGCTGTGTATTCCTAGTACAAACACCTCTGTGTAACATAATTATAAATAGATCACTGCCCATGTTTTGCCTTTACACTGTCAAGGTTGAAATTATTTCTTCACAAACTGGTTCATGATACCAGTTTGACTGGAGATGTCTCTGGTTATCTCACGAATACTTTTTCTATTTATTTTCGAATATTAACTAGGTTGCACTAATGCTCTTTTGTCCTCTTTGCCCACCTTGTTATAAACTTTATTTTGATATAGTTACTGCTATCTGCCAGATTTTGCAATTTTTATCACCCTATGCTGACGAAGGTTCCAGTATCAATAGGCTATGATTTTGTTGATCAACCTTAAAAAAGGATACCTGTTTGAATTTTTCCTTCAGCGGCTATGCTAAGGGGTGACCAGACCCCCTAAACACCTCATATACAAATCCATGCTTTATAGACTGTGGGTACAGTAGCCATAAACAAGCCATTATTGTGGAAAACACCTCTAATGACTTCTTATAGATTTTTTAATAATATCTAAAATAAAAAAGTTATAGGATATGGAACAGAGCTTTATTTATCACTATCTGACCCGGCAAACATTCTCTTGCCATATAATATTTTTTTTTTAAATGTTAAGGGTGGACAACCCTTATCACTAAAGGGTATGAAAAATAGATGTTGGCCGATTCTCAAACCTACTCAATATGCTCATAAAATTTCATGAGAATCGGTCAAGCCTTTTTGCAGTAGTAAGGGAACGAACATTGTGACACGAGAATTTTATATATATGGGTCTAACTATCCAAAGCAGGGATAATATTGATATGATAAAACCTAAACGGGCAGTGATGCGTCCACAATTGAACCACAAAAGTTGAAAGCCTCGAAACTAAATAGTGGTGAGTGTATTTATAGAATAAATTTGACTTACTAGGGAAGTTGCCATCAGCTCTCGCCACGTCATAAGTGACCAGACCGGCGATTCCGACCAAGAGGAAGAAGCTCGCCCACAACCAAGGAAATCTTCTAGTACTTGTCATTCTGTCTAGAATATCCTGAAACAAATAAAACATTGATATAATTTATTGATTATATTTAAAGGTGGTGGAACACTGTAGTTCGACCGAGGAGGTACCACCGCCACACATATTTCTAACGTGAAACATACCTTGCGCTTCGATGCAAGGGTGTGGTTGCACACTTTTATATGAGGCGACCTAATAGTCCTCGGGAGTAGCAACGCATCTGTGATTGATTTCAGATAGAACCCATGTTCTGTATGAAGTTGCTTACAGATGTCCATGGGTTCAGGTGGACTGCATGCTTGTTTGCTTTACTATTATAAAAAAAATCGAGCAGTTTTTCTTTATTCATGTTGGCATTTTATTGCTGTTTCACATTGGTAATGTATTTTGTTAATTTTATACTGCAATCACTTTCTTTAGGATATTTAGCAATATGACACATCAACCTGTGTCGATCACACATTACCCTATGGAATTTATGTTTCAGTTGATGCTCCTGTTATTTATTATTTACGATGGACGTGGTAAAGTTGCTTATGTGTTGTGATAATATGCATTCCATATACGATACAACATTTAACTCTATACTTAACTATGAGTTTGCCTTTTAACTGAAACATTTGTAGTTATGGCTTTTTATGGTATAGAATTAATATATGTGCAAACAGCTCAACTGATGTTAAATATAAAAGTATTTTATCAAATATAATACCTTTTTATTTTCAGTACAATAAGCACACACACACAAATTATCCACACACATTTTTTACTTTAAGAAAGTTACTCCTTGCACTTCAAAAATAGTACTGTAGTAGAATAATATTATTAAAAGTATTCTAGAAAATCACTGCTCTGATAATTAAGATAACCAATCAAAATAATCTATGCTGACAATTCTTAATACCGATACACTACTTTATGTTGAAGCAGCAAATGAGCATGCAGTATACCTGATAGTATGTGTTCACTGCCACCCATATCACCTGTAAGCAACCTTATATAGAACAGAGATCCTTTCTAAAGTCAAACAGAACTCTATCATGATAAAGTTGATAGACATTATTCTAGAAAAACACTGCTATGATTATTGTGATAACCAATCAAAAAAGTCCACACTGGTAAATTATTATTAATATGATAAGTGTTTTATGTATTACCTATGTATTATTACATCAAACTTTCCGTGTACACATCCAGTGGGAGGATAATTATGTACTTAATAAAAAATAGATAAGTAATTTCACTCGTTAAAAGAATTTACACTTTGATAAGAAGTATCATTAAGTAAAATTATAGTAATTTAAATAATGTACGATGTATAGATTGGATAACATATTGCTCATTTTATTATAGGAAAAGTACAAGTAGTAATCCTAAAATAACTGAACAGGATAAGTTCCATTTTCTATATTTTTTAAATTAAGATTACAACTTAAAAAAAATTAAAACTTTGAGAACCGCATTTCTATAATTATTATGCAAAAAAAATATTTTTGATACAAATGTTTGAGTTATTGATTGCTAGTTCATATGTTTTATAGCAAACACAACCACCGTATTTAATTATATTTTCGTACACTATTTAATTTTTGAGATTTCATATATTTATAAAACTATGCCAAACACTTAACACAACAATTTGAAATGCATTATGTAGAAAAATAATTTTGAATGAATATTCTACATATTCATTTCCAGTGTTCACATCTTACAGTATCACAAGCACAACACTCAGTATACATAATGCCGTATACTATGTTATCTATAACATTTAATTTTGTTCCAAACTTTATCACACTTAATTAGAATGCGTTATGCACTATTATCTTCTGTTTTATGTACACAAATATCTTAATTTTCTACTGCGATTCAGCTTTACCTGGCTTCAACACCGAATTCTCGAAATAATGTACGCGACTCCCGCGGAGTTATGGAAATAAGTGATCCAACATGCTTAACGGATGTAACACATTCATGTGTTTACTGTTATGCCGGACGTATGCACGTTTTTATCTAACTTAGCGTAATAAACTACGTTATTAGTAGCAAGTACATTTCAATAATTGGTTTTCCGCTATATCCGTGCGGGAAAAATTACGCGTCTATTAATACGACGCTAAATGTATTGAGATGAACAATATAAACATAAATTACCTCAAAAATGTAGATCCCGAAGGTAATATACACAAAACTGGATATAAAACTGAATAAATTGGATTTTCAAAAAAATTGTGAGCGAAAACACAAGATGTCCTCTGAACTTTTTTCGATTAATATGACATGACACTCGCTTTGACAGCTACCAAGCGAGGTAAAAGGTTAGTGTTACTATTATGAAATTATGTAATGCCGCCCATTCATGGAAATTAAAAATACACCGGTAAAATTTTTCATAACACACAGAAATCAATTTAACTACAACTAAAATTGTTTTCGATGTTTTACGTTTACGGTTGATTCTTTTTTGTTGCATTACAAGTACAGAAAAAGAAAATTGATCAAAAAAGATTATCTTGGTCGCGAAACCAAACTATATTAGAACCTTAGCGTTAAAACCTACGTGTTTAACACGTTCAATGCCACTATTACTCACCCTAATACTTGTGCGTTGTGGACGTATTTTTTACAAGGTGTCATAAACGCGTCTGGCGGGTTACTGGCACCGCGATTAAGTTTACAAGATCATGCAGGGCATGTACAAATGACATTAGTCATTATTAAAAAAAAATGGTTAGAACACATCAATCGCTTTTTGGTTTTTATAATAATTATTAATTTAATTTTAATGCTTCTTTGAATTTTGTGTCAAAACGGCAATATAAAATGTATAATGATGTATATATATTTGTAATGGTCTATTTGGTAGCTTTTATTTCATATCAATATTGTTATCCCTCTATTTTTCTGACCGCTTGCGCCTTATTAAAAAATTATGTAGCCTATGTCACTCTCACTACTGAGTTATTTCAAGTGATATGACTTAAGTTTGCGCTGTCGTAGATGCCGATTATTTCTGACGCAGTTGGGTGAAACGAATTTTTATTTAACGGTAACATGAATTTATGTGATTTTAAAGACGACTCACCTGGCATATCTTGTTCGCCTTAACAACAGTTTCATCTTTCTTCTTACCCTTGAGAGCTTCAACACTCACTTCCTTGTACTGAGCTATGGTTACTTTCAGAGATTTCAGCTTTAGTCTCCGACTTACTTCATCCCAATTTGTATCTAAAATAGGATATATAAAATAAGAAACATTTGTCTATGTTCTCAAATATTTTCATATATCTCAAGAGAAAATTGTATATTTTTAAATTTTATAGAAGTATCAATGTGAGAGACTGGAAATTATAAGCATTTCGTATCATCATAAGCTAGTGAATGTTAGATGAATAGCATTAGCTACTTGTCCCTGTAGCCTGGGGGTCAGAATAGGGCTACGGTATCCCCTGCCTGTCGTAAGAGGCGACTAAAAGGGGCTTCCGGGGTTGCAGACGGCTAGAGTGGCTCGAACCGTTCGGTCAGGCAATCCCGGGAAGGACGGCGGTATGTGTGGTCGCATACCGTCGTAAAGACTAGACGGAGCGGTGGGCCCAGCCGCCCATCTGGGAGGAGCCCGATGGGGCAGCGCGCTCGGAGGATTCCGGTTGAAGTCGTTTCGAGATCCCGGAGTCCTCCTTTTCAGCGCCGAGGACGGCCACCGGGGGGGTTTTAGTGCGGTAAAAATCCCACATAACCCTGCGTCGCTCCCACGGCGTCGGGTACCTTTGGAAGGTTTCCCCCTCGAAAAAAAAGAAAAAAAAATTCGTTGCTACTCCTGAGGACTAAAATGGATGATTTAAGTTCAGTGACTGATTAAATCTCGATCTTACCAATATATTCAATAACAGTTGCAGATTGCTTGGAACACTTATGGAAGAGTTGACGCCAGGTGGCATTGCAGGAGTCGTCTCTATGCAGGCAATCTAAAAGACTCTCTACCAAGACCCGGTTGTATGGGTCTAATGCAGACCCACTGAGGTACTGATTCGGCAGTTTCTTCATCAACTGGTTGAAGGTCACTTGTAGTTTGTTTCCACTTCTTTGGAAATAAATATCCTGTTCAAAACATTTTCTTTTAGTACAAAAGGTTTTTATCAATATTTTTAAGGGTAGTAGTAAATTTGGATGCAAGTTATCTGAAGTGTAATGGATAATGCTGACCAGGAATATCTAAAACCTAATCTTATTCAAATTATTACGGATGCAATAGGAGTCCTGTGGGTTAAGTTGGCAAACCTAAGGTTAGCACCACCTATCCATGGTATTATTGAAATAAGAATATAACAGGCTATTTTTCAGATATAATAAATTGCTATTATCTCTTGGTGACATTGTTAAAATAATATGGTAGAGATTTGTTGTATATTGTGCTACATTTGCTTTAGAATAACCGCAACCTGGTATTTTGCGACCTTACATAAGTAAACCAATGAAATTAACACCAGACATCAAAATTACCTAGTAAAATTTCAAGTATAATTCCTCAAAAATCGTAAAAATGATTCATACCTTATATTTACTTAATTGGTTAATAAGGTCACTTGACAGATCCTTCGGTAGCGCACTCCGTTTGCTGTTGATCAGGTCGAACATGGCCAGCAGTTGGTCCTGGCTGACCGTAGCCTTCAATTCTGCTTGCTTGTCCATCAGTATAGATAAATACGATATAACATACTTCGAATAGTTCTTCAGTTCTATAATTGGCAGGAATATGTCTTGCCAAGCTGAAAGAAAGGTGGAGGTTAATTTTGTATGTTTGTAAATATTTTGGTTAAACGAAATGTTAGTTGAGTTGGGACTCTGGAACAGCACTTCCTCTCTTGTAGTGGATGTAGTAGGAGACGACAAAGGGACAAAATTCAGGAGAAGGACAATAACGTCTTCTTGTGAAACATCATCACTCAAGTAGTCACCAACACGCTCACCTGGAATGGTGACTATTGGCAAATGCTCCAATTAATGGAGGCCTATATCCAGTAGATAGCTTCAAAGGAATAGGGAGTGTCTGATCAATGTTTGGTATAATCAGTTTTGAATGGCAATACTGCCCCACTTTCCATGAAAGTTGTATTAGCAGTAAATGGAAGACAGGGACCTTTCTAACAAATTTAGTCATCTTCTATGGTCACAGCCGATACATGTGACTATAGCAAACCCTCTCTTCTAAAGGGTTGTAATGAAAATTGCAAACTTTTAAAGACTGATAAATGTATACATGAATTATTGTTGAATATTCATGCCTTATATTTTAAATATAATTTAAGAACTACTTACTTGTGCAGATTCAACTTTTATTTTAACTGAACTAAAGTAAACGAAAAATTGATAATACCAGAGAGTTACAGATATGATACAGAGAGGGGTTATCTGGGGTTTTACTTTCATAGGTGTCAAAATGATAACTGATAAGTGATAAGGGGCAAGTGATGTATTGTCCATTTATAACCGACTGCATATATGCGTAAATCTTCAAATTCGGATATGAAATAATTTTGTTGTAAATCATGTTAGAAATGTATTACAAAATTAAAAATATGTGAATAGAAGGGACTGGATAATTCTTAAGTCCATAAAAAAATATTTTGAGGTGAAAATCTATTCATCTGAGCTCACTCCAAAACTTACAATATTTATATTATCCCGGTTTGCTAGTTTAGCTAACTAAATTACATATAGCAAATAAATCTATCTATCTCTCAGCCTTTTGATGTACAGCGGGTGTTGATATTACACAGATGCTGCTGACCATTTTCCAGATAATGTCCCATAGTCACATCCTACAATATCCACGGGAAAAGTGGGAGTGGTACTATTAAAGAATCCATACTAATATTATAAATGTGAAAGTGTGTTTGTTTGTTCCTCTTTCACGTCACCACATAGCTATTATATAATATGGTTTACATGCTGGGAGATAATTATGAGGGCGGAGAGTGACGTAGGCTACTTTTTACCGCGCTTTCTCATTCCCATGAGAATATCGATGTTTTGTTAGTTGATACATATTTAGTAGTTCGAGACTTTGTTAATAGATGGCGTTAGAAAAATTCATTTGCAAATTTTGAATCACGCTATCAAATGCTAATGTTATTTTGTCTGTGCATACGAAGCCGCGGGTAAACGTTATATCATACAGCAAATAAGTAAAAAAAATTCCTAGCCATAGTCATTCTTAAAATGATTCTTCTGATTCCCATTAATTAAATAAAAAAAAAAATCTGATCTCATTGCCTATTATGATACATGTCTCACATGTGCCATTTATTCAATCTCTATAACTCACCTTTCATTCCTACTGCAAAGTCTTTAAGACCTCCTTGGCCGAGAGCCCACAGCAATGAGAGGCCTATGGGAGGTCGGTTCTGGTAAGAATTTCTCAAGCTGACACTTTTTGGTATTGATGCGATGCAGAAATCAGGATTGTTCTGTGCCAGCATTTGTACCAGAATTCTGTGACCATTGACATGTTGACCTGTTATAGAATAATTGTATTGATTATCATCATTTAAAGAACTTTCCTAGTTTGCAAAATATCCTAAACTAGCATTGTTTGACCAGAGAGGTACTTGCAACTACAATCTAGAATAAAGGTGTTCCCATGTTTCAGAATTTATGTCTCATTTTCATGAGATAACTATTTCAGTCCTTAGGAGCAGCAGTTAGTAATTTAACAAGAACACCTTTTTTATATCTATCTACCAGCCTTTGAAAGTCCACTGCTGGAC
Source organism: Spicauda simplicius (assembly GCA_949699795.1). Classification (NCBI taxonomy): domain Eukaryota; kingdom Metazoa; phylum Arthropoda; class Insecta; order Lepidoptera; family Hesperiidae; genus Spicauda; species Spicauda simplicius. The sequence goes on along the minus strand of OX453071.1, from coordinate 16,349,952 downwards.
ATACACCTCCCCTAATCTGCGCCACTTCGACCGGTCCTGAGCCATATACATATATATCAATTTCTATATGATATTATTAAAGTTGTCTATGAGCAACAGTGATCACTTATCATCAAATGGACTGCATGGTTATTTGCAGTTTAAATTTTAAATTTTATTTTTTATTTTATTTTATTTATTTAGACATACAGACAGCATAGTATACAAAACATTTTCAATAAAATATTATACATACATATTATATATAATTTATATATGTTTATTGATTTTTTAAGTTATGGCTGATAATAGACCACCTAACTAATTTCAAAAAGGAATTCTTTTAAAATCATGTATTTTATTTACGATATGTTATACATACAATATAACTTGGGTGATGTCCAACTTAGTTATTTTCTAGATGGCTGACTCAACTACAATATTAAAGACTACTTCTGTCTCTGAACCTAAGCAAGTTTCTCTTAAAAATGCGTACTTTAAATTGAACATATGTAGGTGTTTTTACGTCTTCAAAATTATTATGTAAAATTGAGTATACGTAGACAGTCTTACGTAATTAATGTAACAGATGGCTGGGTACAGCCATGTGCATGCCAAATTGAATATTCATGAATTAAAACATACCTCTACTCATATCGTTAGCTAAAGCAGTAAGAGTGACATCGAAAAACAGTTGCGTATTTGCTTTTCCTGCTTCCTGGAGCACTTTCTCTAAGCTCTCCCTTATAGCATCCGGGATAACACATGTCGGATAGTTCAGGGGGTAGATAGAGAATGTGGGGTCATCCACGTCAATCTGAATCTTCGAGTTCAGAAAACTGGCTACCTCTTTCAGCCAAACGAGAGGTGCATTGGAGAATCTCACTTTATTCGTTGTAATTATCGTTGCTAGCTCTGCTGGATCAATCTGTGTAATGATAAATGTTATCATTTATTGATATAGCTGCATTAAGTAAATAAATTGTTATGATTTATTGAATGGAAATTTTTGGGCTTTGCATTTCTTATCTAAAGATATAAACATTGTAAGCTGCAGTTATTATTAATTGTCCCATAAAATATATTATTTATCAACAGTAAACATTTCTTGTAATTTGATTTTTACATTTACTGGAAAGGGTATCTGTTTGTTGATATTAATAAACATATTGCAATGTCCAAAACTCATTGTTTCATTATCCTATCTTGGTATTTATTGTTATAAATTACAAGGAGAAAAAAAGGAGATATTTCAATATTGTGCTATTTATTTTTTTCATAATGAACCGTTTAAATTATTTTAAAACACCATTTCAACTTCAAGTTCATATTGAAATTATTTACACATTAAAAAATCATATTATTTTATGTTTACTCTGAAGTAGATGTTTCATTACAATTGCCTTACTGTTATGCTATTAAAGATTACTATATTGTTACACAACATCATAGTAACAAATGTACACCTTATTCTTAACTATACTTTCTAATATTTCAGCTGACCAATGCCCATTAGCAAAGCATTGAGTAATCACTGCTTCAATTCAGATAAATTTTACTGCATACAGTTCATTGACCTCACTGCAGTTTTTTAATTTTAGGTTAAAAATTTACTTACAGCTTCTAATGCGCCTTCTATGGTCTTAGGGGGCTTCGGTTTCGCCGCTTCCGACTTTTTATCCTGTTTCTTGCCTTTCTTATCCCCATCCTTTTTTTTATCTTTTGGCGCTTTTTTGGTGTCATCAATCTCCATGCCCGCGTAATACGATTTTATTTGTGAATGCGGCACTAAATTCAAATTTTTGAATTAGGAACGAAATAAGTAACAATTACAAGTGTTATAACAACAAATATGGCAAAGATAACAACGAACCGCTTACTCACCGATATCCTCCAATTTAGGACCATTTTTTACTGATTTTTTATCTTCATCTTTATTACTTTTTACCTTCCCATTTTGCGATTTCTTACTCTTCCCGACAACTTCCCATTGACCGCTCGACATAGTTTAAAAATGTTTATAATATTTTATCGTGTAAATAATAAATCGACAGGTTAACACGTCAAAAACAAATAGCAAAAAACGTCAATTTGAAGAAAGCAAGAAAGTTTGCTTTTCATCTCTCATTGGATAAAAGATTCCACTTGGACAAAACGTGGCATTGTATTAGACTGCATTCCGTTGTACTTTATTCAAACGACTAACTTTTTAAATATGTAATGTTATTTTAAAATAAATATAGAGTGTTATAAAACAAAATAAAATTATAAAGAGTAAATATAAACGCATTATTAAAATTAAAAATATTTATAAAATAATCGGTAAAGATATCACGAAAAACCGGTTTTGGCGTTTAACAATATTTTCTTTGTAATCTGTTTACACTGTTGACTTGATTGGATGTTTTCCCTACTTGCTCCCCGTTCTCCTCCCTACACTTCTGTTCCCCTCTGTCATTCAGCTCAGCTGTGCGACTTTTATGGTGATTGGTGACTGTGAAATATTCAGTAATCGTGCAGGATAATGTGTGTTAACGAAAGGAAAAATAATTATTATTTGATTCTTACATAAAGGTGGTAGACATTTAGTGTATTGGACGTTCGTGAATTAAATAATGGAAGAGAAGATATTGTCGCGAATTGAATCCACTTCCATAAGGGAGAGGGTGTATTTTGCTGCAAGGGATGGAATGTCCCTTACGTTATACGCCTTGTTGTACGAAAAGGACACAGACGAGATCGACATACTTCTAAACGATGTGAGTATTACACGATTTTCTTAAATATTTCTTTATTGATTCGATTATTGGTCATCAAGTCCATTTTTTCTATTTACGTCCCCAGATGTGTTGGTTATTACGCACAGTTTCATGGGTATTATTGTAAAGTTGATTTAATGCGTATGAAATAATACAATTTGTACAATTTTAATCGCACACGCATTTTAATAATGTGTCATTTGTCAGAAACGGATGCCAGACTTTGCCTTTAAGTATTTTGCGTATCACCGGTCAAGTTCCTATCTGCTTGCAAAATTGCTTAGTACATCATTTGATTATGATAATATAAATATGGCTCTTCTCTGTAATTGGTATTGATAAAGTAGTTATAATAACACAAAGCAGGTTCTATTGTTTATTATATTTCGTGATTTGCTGGTTCATTGTTTATTCGTAGTTCCTAATTAGTATTTCCTCTTCTTAGTTCTAGACAAAGCACTCAATACAATTTATTATCATCTAATCATGTTTTGTTTATAAATTGGACCTACTTTTGCAAAAAGGAACCATCAACTTTTCCTCCTATTATTATTAAAAAGTTGATGATGTTCAATAACATGACATTTGTGAACAAATTATTTTGTGCAACATTGTAAACAGATTTTATTAAAAATAATCTAAAATTACACAGTATACAAAATTTTGACAAAAATGGCTTTTTCTCAAAACTGTTGTTGTGTGGGTTGATTCTGTTTTGCATAAGTAGGTCCAGTTGGTTTGTTTGCAAAAAAAGAAAACTAAGAATTTCCTTATTTTTCCTCAGAATTTTTTATGTGTTTAAAATGGAGCTCATTATTGATTTTAAAAATTTAGAGTTCTGCTTTTTTGCTCTTTCATTTAAAGCAATGTATATTACATTTTTAAGTTATGATGTGTCTTTCAAAAATGCAATTTTACGCTAGAGCTAAACTGTTTAAACTATCTGATTTGATTTAGAATTTGATGGTCTGCTAGCACCTCTTTTGTAAATATTGAATCTATTTTATTAATATCATATTTTAAAGTAAAATTAGCCTAATTCTAATATTAGTGTGATTGGTTTTAAATTAATTACTAGTTCCTTTCTTACATCAATATACTTTAAATGCAGGTAAATCTGTAAGAAATAGCTAATTATATGAAATAATTCTTTATTTTATGACGATGTTACACATATAAAAAATTGTTAAACATTATGCAATGACGATCCAATTAATAAAAGTTAGCACATCATAATTTGTTAATAACTTCATTGTATTTTGTAAATATAGATAATATCTTATGGCATATGACCTAAGTAATGCATACATGATTTTGTAAACTGCTACGTAACAATATTTTTGTGTCTTTGCCCGTTTTGGTCCCATTTACCATCATTATAAGTGTCCTGTCTATAAATGTCCTCAGCAGGAGACACTTAGACTTGCTTTTCGGGGAGGACCAGACTTTTGCACAAAAAAGGTCGCCAATTGAAAATATAAGTGGAACTTAAGTTTGTCAATCAAAATAAAAAATAAGGTCACTAAACCTATAAGTCGATCTGCAGTTTGTTGACCAAAAAAAAAATGAAGGTCACCGAATCCTCCGGCTTTCCTACACCAAGGTGTGGCGCAGGGCCCTTTGTAGCGCGAGGACTGCTGCTCTTTTTTGACTATGAAGTCCCGCTTTTTTCACCCAAAAAGTTCCCATAATCCCGACTAGCAACATTTCATCAAAATGTCGGATTTTGAACTTTGATTAAAAACTTTCCATACTTTTAGCTTGAAAATAAATACTCATAAATCCTTTAAAAGTTTCTCAATTATACAATTAAGTTATGCACACATTGATGTGAAAACTGCCTCATATATACCTGATTAATACTGATTATTGTCCACCAATTTGCACTTGGCCAGCGCGGTGGACTATGGCCTAAAACTCTCTCATTCTGAGAGAAGACCCGTGCCCAGCGGTGGGACAATAATGGGTTGGCACCACCACCAATACTGATTATATACTAATGATAAACACTGTTCCCTTCTAGCTATACTTTATATTTATGTCTAGTAAAACATATGCGAATGGTGTAGTAATATTGTGGTGGAGTAATGGAGGTAGTATTAATTTTAATTCTACGAACTCGTAATTATGATGTTTCGTAATATTTGTGAACACATTTAGAGCGTGTCAGAAAATAAATGCAAAACTGTGAAGTGAAACTCTGTAATGTCATCAACACAAAAAATGATATGTTTTTTTTTGGATGTAGGGTTAATTAAATTTTGATGATATTTCTTCATAAACACTTAAGTATTCTCAGAGAATAATGCAATTTACTAATTTCATTTAGTATTTTACTTTTTTAATAGCCATGAGTGCTGGTGAGTAGCAGTCTGTATAAAAACACCATTATAAAATGGAAAAAGGATGGTGTAAAATCTTATGGCCATGAAATGACATGTCCAACTGGACTCGTGGTGGTCCTTCACGGTTTGGTTTGCACGCTCATTTTGCCACGAGCTCATTTCCCGAACGCTATGACATGGGTTCTTCAAGAAAGGTGTGAAAAGAGTTCTCCTTCAAAGCCGGCGATGCATTGGCGAGTCCTCTGGTGTTGCGAATGTCCATAGGCGACGGTGACTACTTTCCATCAGGTAGCCCGTCTGCCTTATCATTAGGTTAGTTGGTGGTGGTGGTGGCGAATGTCCATAGGCGACGGTGACTACTTTCCATCAGGTAACCCGTCTGATATCGTTATGCTAAAGGATATAAAAAAAAGTCACAAATTAATGGAAATCTTTACCTTTAGTGCGAGTTTATTATGTTCCCTCCAAAAAAGTATTGCTCATGTTTTAGTTCATTCATTGTGCATGTTCACTGGACGCTTACGTTTTTAGGCCCTAACTTACAATGGAATTTCAAATGATGAGCAAAAACAATAACAATGCTTATTTTGAGGAAACAAAATAAATTGTATTAAGGGTTCAGTACTTTTTGAAGTGAAACTTCTTTATCGGGGTTGGAAAAAAATTTAGTGTAACATTTTTTCGTTACGCGCCATCCGTTTCTGTTACGCGCCATCTTTTTCTTATCCCTACCACGCGTGATATTAGATAGATTATTATAGATTAGATTATTAGCTTTATTTAACCAATTTCTGTAAAGTTGCATATAGTAAATTATTTTTTGAAAAATAACGTCATAAAGAAGTTTCACTTCTTACGAGTGTACGCTAGTACACGCACACATTTTTTTTTATAGTTAGACTGAACAATAAGGCTGGCCACCTGATGGAAAGCAGTCACCGTCGCCTATGGGCATTTGCAACACCAGGGGAGTCGTCAATGCATCGCCGGCTTTGGAGGAAAGCTCTTTTTACACCTTTCTTCACGAACCCCATGTCACGCGCCCCGGGACTCTGGGTTATTTTATTTAAAATGCATATCATGCAAATGCAAATCACCAAATTTAAAGAAAATATTATTTTTAAGTATTATTTTTATTAGCATTCTGCACTTTAGCCACTCATGCCCATTTGGATGCATCAAAGGAACAGGTTTTAAAAATAGACTTGAAGGCAATGTCACTGACATGTTCACAAAATTAATACACATTGAGTATTTACGTCTCAAACTAAATATGTTACTGTGTAGTTCATTGACGTCTGATGAATACTGTCTTATGATGGCACCACTGTCATATCAATTTCTGGCTAGCAGGGCAGTGCTATGTTCTGGTCTGATGGCTGTGGTATGGAAAACATACTTTGTCTCTGTAGTTCCGGGACCGTAATAGGGCTTTGGTATCCTCTTCCTGTCGTACGAGGTGACTAAAAGGGGTTTCTGGGGTTGCGGACAGTAAGAGCTCGGACCATCCAGCCAAGTGACCCCAGGAAGGACGATGGCATGTGTGGCCGCATGCCGTCGTAAACACCGAGAGGCAGGGTGAGAATCAATCAGTCACTGGGGAAGGGCCCAAAGGGGCATAGCGCTCGGAGGACTCCGGTTGAGTTCCGTTGGAGATCCCGGAGTCCCTCACGTAGCGATGAGGACGGTCACCGGGTCGGTTTTAGTAATGTAAAATGCCACATAACCCGGTGTTGCTTTCACGGCGGCTAGTACCTTTTGAAGGTTCCCCCTAGATAAGAAAAGAAGGGGAAACATACTTATCTGAGGCATTGTAATTTAGTTCTCATGGGTAGCCAGGCGTCTGTGCCCAACCTCAGATAAGATCTGCGGCTGATTACAGGTTTCTATGGGTGGTAGTGGCCACTTTTCAGTTTGATAAAACGTTAGATAACATTTTTAGAAGTTGAAATAATTGATGAAGCAATGGGTAGCTTAGTGCTTGAAAGTTAGCATCTTAATTTATTGTCTTTTTTAATTTAGGTATTTATCATTTATTAATTACAGTTAAGTTATTAGAAGTACAGAGGTTTAAATGCTGAATATGCACCTTTAACTTTAACAGTTATATGCGTTTTTAGAAGTTTTTAGAAGTTAATAATCAATTGCCTGAATGAATAACGAGGAATTAATGAGTTTAATGCTGTATCTTCTCAGTTCATCTCGTCGTGTTCTGATCTGGAGGTATTGTAAGAAAAAAAATTGACAATTTTTAAGTGCCCCTGCAAGCCTTCATTTTAACATGATATTTCTCAATTATTAGTTTTCCAACATTTCATCCACCAATTGACACTAATAGTAGAGGACTTTGTCTTTACCCACTCCATGGGATCGTTGATGTGATAAACAATAATACTTAGTTTAACAATGAATATATTTCCCCAGTATAATTGCTCTTGATTATACTATCTTGTTTTAACATTGCCAAGTTATTTGTATCACTTCAACAATTGAGATATAACAATGTGTAATAGATAAAATTATGTAAGCTTCCCTACTTATCTTTGTAAGTGGGTATAAGCACACTTATAAAGATAACTATAATTATTATTATGTCTACTCGTATTGTCTGTCGCCACTGTATTAATTTATATCTTCGATTGTAACTATTGGCCTCTATCGTTAATAACAATGCAACCCATGGTCTATATAAAGTATGAAGTAGAATAGTCACTAATGCTGAACAATTCTCAATGCTGTACAATGTTTCATCCCTGTAGTTCCGGGATCAGAATAGGGCTACGGTATCCCCTGCCTGTCGTAAGAGGCGACTAAAAGGGGACTTCCGGGGCTGTGGGCGGCTAGAGTGGGAGTTCGAACCGTTCAGCCAGGTGATCCCGGGAAGGACAGCGGTATACGTGGTCGCAAACCGTCGTAAAGACCAGACGGAGCGGTGGACCCAGCCGCTCATCTGGGAGGAGCTCGATGGGACAACGCACTTAGAGGACTCCGGTTGCGTTCCTTTGGATATCCCAGAGTCTTCTTTGTAACCCTGCATCGCTCTCACAGCGTAGGGTACCTTTTGATGATTTCCTTCTTGACCACAAAAGTGGTACAATGTTTATGGTTTGACTGGGGAGGTAGTAACACTACGTCTCTCATGATGCGGTTCTTGCGTTTTAGTGAAAAAGTGTAGTTGTATCTTACACCTCGGCAGTAGCAACGCATCTGTGATTGACTTTAGATAGAAGTCTTCTTCTGTGTGACGTTGCTTACAGAAGTTAATTGGCGGTAGTGACGACTTATCGTCAGGTGACAATCTTATAAAAAAATAACAAACTTGAACATATAAATTCTGAAGGTGAGAACCTTTTTCTACTTAGAACAGCATTTTTAGTTTAGTAGGTTTTTTTATTAAGCATGTGGCTGCTACCACCCATGGAGATCTATAATCAAACCCAGATAAGATCAGTGAGGTTGGCCACACATACATAGTTAACTTTGGGGATTAAGTTTGAACACCTTTTATAAGTACCTACTAGCGTCTAAGATTGCTTTATTAGGCAGATATGTCGTAGTGCCTCCCGACTCAGATTATAGTGTGTACCTCCTTTAAATAAAATATACGTTATTTGTCCTCTGTCTCTCCTATTTCAGTTTTAAATTTTGTTTTGTAATGTAAATACAACTGTATTCAAATACAATGACGTTTTATCATATTCATACTTTCATACTAATATTATAAAGGCGAAAGTTTGTGAGTGTGTACGTTTGTTACTTCTTCACGTCTAAACGGCTGGAACGATTTTCATGAAATTTGGTAGGGAGTTAGCTGACACTCTGGATTAACGTATAGGCTACTGTTTACTGTGGGAAAATATCTTATTACCACGGGACAATCGATACATCGATTCAGCTACTAGTTACAAATAAGGCGTTGAATTATCTGTTTTGGTTTAACCATTTCCTTCGTGAAAGTCTTATACAATTCCTGTCTATTATGTTGGTAATTTGTCTTGTTAATATTGTTAATGCGAACGCAACACACAAACATTTTCACAATAATAATATATTATTATTATTGTGAAAATGTTTGTGTGTTTGTTACTCTTACATGCAAAAATTGCTGATCAGATTTCGATGAAATTTGGCTCACACTAAAGATTGTTAATAAACTGGATTAATAAATGATACTTATTAATGTAGTAACATGTACAGGCGGAGCTGCGACAATAAACTAGTATGTGATACTTTAATATTCAGCTTACTTCTTAGTTTCAGTTGTTGATGCCTGTGTGTTGCATCCATAATCAATTTTGTAGGGAAAAAAGTTGGTTATTCACTCACGACCTGACCATGCATGACGCAAAATTGAAACTAAATTCAAATAAGAGTTGATGGAATTAAAAAGAAAAACATGGTGTCGTATAAATTGTAATGCTATTTATTACCTATATGTAGTAATGTTGAACACAAAATGTTGTTTGTGTTAAAATTATTTTTTAAATATAATTACTACATATAGGTTACTACTTAATTATATGTGAAAAGAAAAATCATAACACTTATACATGTTATACATATAGGACCTTTTTTGTATGTGTTATTTGGTACATCTATATACAATGTACCAAATAACACATACATAAAAAGGTCCTATATAATAAGATTCCTATATAATAAGATTCCTATATGTAAGATTTCCTAAACAGCCAACGTTGCGACCACCGCACACGACAGTGTGATGGTTACAGCGATGGTCTAACGTGGAGCTAAAAAAAAAGACTAATTTAGTTAAAAAAAGAACTATTGTGAAAAAAGGCACGGCGATCAGTCTGTGGAGTTTGTCATTTAATAAAAAAAAATGGCTTCTGTAAAATCCGTACTTAATTTTATTTTATATATGCGAAAGTAACTGTATCTGTCTGTTACGCGTCACGGTCAAACTGCTGAGACAATTGTGATGCTATTTTATGTGAAGAGAGTTTGAACTTTAGGGTTGAACATACAATTTTTTTTTTGGAAAAATCTTTTGTAACTGTATGTAAAGGGTAATTCGATTTTTTCATAAAATATAAAGTCTTTTTTATAGGTTTGAGTAGTGGCGAACGAGCATCCAGTCAACCTGGTGATAAGTGGTCTCTGCCGTCCATGGATATCTCTAAGCAATTTCGTATAAAATAGAGGTTGAATGTAAAGTCACAGATACGTTGCTACTCCCGAGGTCTAAGATAGTCGCCTCATATAAAAGTGTGCCGGCAACCACACTCTTCCACCGAAACGAACTGCTTCACAGTAGAAATACGTGTAGCTTTAGTACGTCTCCGGTCAAACCGTTGTTCTACCGTCTTCAAAATAGGTCGTCAAAATAATCGTTACACCTAAAATCCCAAAGTTGTACATACTTATTATTCTTGTTTTAAATATGCGGGCAAATTATTGCCATTAATAAGTTATAAACCTATACCACTGTTCCCTTCATTTATTTTGCGAGTCTTTAGTCCGATACATGTATTTTTGGGGTTGCTTGTTGGACGGTTCGAGCTCCCACTCTAGCCGTCCGCAACCCCAGAGGCCCCCTGTTAGTCGCCTCTTACGACAGGCAGGGGATACCGTAGCCGTATTCTACTCCCCGACTACAGGGTCACAAAAGTAGTACCTAGGACTTAAAATATGTAACTTCCTACTGCTAATCTTTAATCTATGACGTCAGTATTATATTTCTAGTAGGTAAGACTAAAATAGGTTTGTAGGTCTCGGCAATCGAATTCCCAAGAGTTCCGATACCTTGCTATGACCACGGAGAAATTCTATTTGAATTTATATTGCGTATTGTACTTCCAATATAGTTCCAGTTGCGCGTTTTTAAATTATACGTCATTAAAATTCTAGTCTTGTGTACAGATATGTTGCTACTAGATACAAAATCTGTCTTGTATTAATCATCTAAATTTTATGTATTTTTTATTAGTTTATAGTCAACCCATTATTATCCCACTGCTGGGCACGGGTCTTCTCTCAGTATGAGAGAGTTTAGGCCATAGGCCACCGCGCTGGCCAAGTGCGAATGCGTCACTGCCGCCCTTGGACAGGGTAAGCTAATCTGAAGTCAGTCACAGATGCGTTGCAGCTCACAAAGTCTTAAGAATGTAACCTCATATAAAAGTGAGTAGGCAATTACACCCTTCTACCGAAATGTAACAACTGCTTCACGGTAGAAATGAGGGTGACAGTGGTATATCCCTAGCTGAACTATATAGTGTAGGTATATAGTTCGGCTAGGGACCCGGCGAAAAGTTCCGCCAAAAAGTCAAAAATCTAAAATTATCAGTTTTCCTCCACAATATAATGCACGTATTACACGTAAAACGTTCCTCTTGAATCACTCTATCTATTGAAAAAAAACTGCATTAAAATCCGTAGCGTAGTTTTAAAGATCTAAGCATACATAGGGACAGACAGCGCTAAGTAACTTCGTTTTATACTATGTAGTGATACGTGTTACCTTGGTAACTTTGGCCGTTAGTGTCTACAACTGAGTATCTGTCTCAAACTATCGGTGGTTGATAGTGTTTTTAACACTGAACTAATATTTCTGTCCAGGACGCGTGCTGTGACGGCGTCAAGTGTACTCCCCTCATCGCAGCAGCTCGTCACGGGCGGGAAGGAGCAGTCAGGATACTCCTGGAGAAGTTCCGCCCGCCCGTCAAGCTGGAGAACGAGGGTACTGTGAAGTTCGACGAGTATGTGATTGAAGGTGAGGATGGGGAAGTAGAATATACTGTTACTAACCCATTGTGTGTTGCTGGTATCTGAATGTTGAGGTCTTTCTAACACCTTAGTTAAGTGCTGTGCCCTTTTTTTTATTTTTTTTGTTCTCGAGGAGGAAACCTTCAAAAGGTACGCTGTGGGAGCGACGTAGTGTTATGTGGGATTTTTACCGCACTAAAACCCCCCCGGTGGCCGTTCTCAGCGCTATAAAGAGGACTCCGGGATCTCCAAAGGAACGCAACCGGAATCCTCTAAGCGCGGTCCCCTTTGGGCTCCTCCCAGATGGGCAGCTGGAAGTGCTGTGCGCTTACTACGAGTTTATTATGTTTCTTCAAAACAAGCATAGTTCATCATATTTCAACTTGAAAAAGGCGTAAAAAGAGCTCTCCTTCAAACCCGGCGAAGCGTTGGCGACTCCTTTGGTGTTGCAAATGTACATAGACGGTGGTGACTACTTTTCATCGGATGGCCCGTCTGCTTTATCGTTAGGTACAAATATGTAAAAAAAAGTTCTTGTTTTCGGCCATACCTTACAATTTACGAAATATCATAAGCGAAAACAAGAAGAATGCTTATGTTGAGGAACATAATAAACTCGTACTAACGTAAATACCATACGCAGAGACCTTAAGACATTCTCTTCTCTCTTCTTCTTATCATCAACCCATGTTTTAGGCCATGGTCCACCGCGCTGGCGAAGTGCGAGTTGGTGGACTTCATACACCTGCGAGAACTTTTTTTTTAAGAACTCTCGGGTGTGTAGGTTTCCTCACGATGTGACTTCACTTAAGACATTATCCGTATGTATATTGGAAACGAAAGGTCCGCGTGTATATCAATCATTTCAAATATTAGAAAGAATAGTTATTATTATTATAATATTAATACGTGAAGCAAAAATTTGTGACGGATTTTTAAGTAATATGCCGCGGACGGATTAGTATGAAATTTTGCACGGTTATAGTGGACGTAGAGAAGGAGTGCAGAATGTTAATATTTTTTTCAAATAACGCATATATCATACATAAAATCAACTAAAAATACATTACACACACTACCATGCATTTGTCACAAACACATATGTACTTAGTAAATGAAATAGAACATTCAATGTCTTACTATGAAAAGACACAACGTCAAGAATGTCAGATGACATTTGATTTGAATTAGAGAAATATTCGTACTAATTTGGACAATATGAAGTTTAGTTTTTTAATTTAAATTACGGTCGAATTTCGGCCGATGCTACGGGTGACTAGTTATTATTAATTTATCGGAGGTCTGAGAATAAGCAATTATAGAATTTTTATAAATTGATTTTTTGTGTATCTGTCAAATTAAATTAAGCTAATTTTATTTAAATAATGGAAAATATTTTTAGTTCATACCTGGAGGTTACAGTTTACCTTTATTCAATTAAAATTCATCGACACTATTAAGAGTCATAATTTAAATTTATGTCACATATTTTTGAGCGCGAATGAATCCGCGCGGCACCGCTAGTAAGGTAATATGAGGAAATATTGGAAGGAAACTTAATCATCAACCTTGTCAAAGTTCTATCAAGTCTATATTCAATCAAACCTCAATCTTATCATTCCCCGAAAAGACAATTCCTTAGTACCGTAACAGTACAACGATCGATAAGAATAACGAGAACCGTTCAAATGCGAGTTGGACTCGCGCACTAAGGGTTCTGTACAATTATCCATAAAAACAGCAAAAAAAAAAATTCACCTTTGATGCAACAAAGGTGATTTTTTTGAAATTTTGTTGAACGTTGAACTTGGCTACACGCTGTCGCGTTTTATCGAATAAAAACATGAGATTAATTCAGGAAACCACAGACCTGAGTAAATCTAACGTGGACATTTTTTTTTTGTGGATTGGACTACTACTTTTTTTTTCTTTTTAGTGCATTGTAACATCGTCAACCCATTATTGTTCCACTGCTGGGGACGGGTCTTCTCTCGGAATGAGAGAGTTTTTTTAGGTCATTGTCCACCGCGCTGGCCAATTGCGAATTGGCGGCGTTTACACACCTCCGAGAACGTTTTTTTAAATAACTCTCGGGTGTGTAGGTTTTCTCACGATGTTTTCCTCCACCGAAAAGCAGTGATAATTAATTTCTAATACGCACATAAATCACTGGTGTGTGCCTGGGTTTGAACCTCGGACCTCCTGATTGAAGGGACAAGTTTCAAGAGGGCAAGTTTTTAGTGCATTGTAATAGAAGCTTGTTATAAAAATATTTTTTTAAAATTATTTTGTTATTACCTTACTGTCACGATCTTGCTACATTTATTCGATAAATTAAGCTGTTTGTTGTGGTGTTTGCCGGAACTGCAGAAACCACATTATGACAAAACACGCGGTTTTCACGAATATACACATTTTTACAACCACATTGACTGACATATGTTATTGATACTCGCAGTGTTTATTTTTCTCGGAGTCCATCGTTTTTTTTTTCAACTCCAAAGTCGTTAATTACGGATAAAAGAGATGGAAATTGAATTTTATTTCGGGTTAACATTCTCGTTAATGGTCTGTTTATAAGGCGAAAATATAAGGCGAAAATTCGGTGTAATATTTTTGAACGCGCGTGATACGATCGCGATTCTAATCAGTTTATTTTGACTGTTGGCATATGCTGATAATTCCGTGTTGGACTCTCATCAGACGCGTATTTATGTGACAGACCAATGTACCCTTTTTCTGGTCGTTTCGCGAGGTTTATATCGGAATACGTTCGTTTTGGTAATTGGTATCTTTAACCGACTTTAGTGTAATCACGCTATGATATCTTCATCAGTGATGAAGATAGAGTAACCAGAAAATAAGTTCTCTAGGGTAATGTTTTTAAAGTGCGTGGGAATTGGTTGCTGACAGGAGTTTTATTCTTTTCTATTTTATATGTTACTTATATTATTTCTATTAGTCAGTTTAAGTAAGATCTCTTTGAGATCTACTGCTGGTTATAAATCTGTCCTAATGGCGGCTTTGCCAAACGTCTCCGCGCTTAACATGTATTTTTGTGACCGCAGTGGCTATTGTTACGCAGCAAGACGCTGATGTGTATCTCCGGACTTATGTCTCTTATTCGTTTCCAACGACATCCAGGGGAATAAAGAGTGATATCCATCATCCATCCATCCATCAGCCTTTTGATGTCCACTGCTGAACATAGGCCTCCCCTAAATGGCGCCACTCCAACCGGTTCTGTGCCCACTAAATCCAACGGTTTCCCGCCGTCTTCTTCAGATCATCGGTCCACCTGGTAGGGGAGCGACCAGTACTCCTTTTGCCTAAAGAACATAGCTCTCAAAATTAGCAGGTTGAAGTGGCAATGGGCCAGCCACATCGCTCGTAGGACCGATAACCGATGGGGAAGAAAGGTCCTTGAGTGGCGACCACGTTTAGCCAAAAGGAGTAAAGGAGAAGATATCCATACCACACGGCAAATAACTATCCATTCATCAGGCCTTGGAAGTCCACTACTAGACATAGGCGTCTCCTAATTTGTGCCATACCGACCGGTCCTGATCTAAATCCAGCGGTTACTCGTCGTCT
Organism: Spicauda simplicius; assembly: GCA_949699795.1. NCBI lineage: Eukaryota > Metazoa > Arthropoda > Insecta > Lepidoptera > Hesperiidae > Spicauda > Spicauda simplicius. The sequence goes on along the minus strand of OX453071.1, from coordinate 16,334,546 downwards.
CCTACAAGCTACAGTCCACCTAGTCCTGGGGCGGCCTTTGCTCCTTTTTCCCAGACATTATCTCCTTTTGCTTTTTACGGCAAAATGTACTTGACTTTAGCTGAATGCATTTGATAAATCTTATCAGATAAGACGTTCCATAGAAGTGACATAATCTCAGAATGAGCTTATAAATTAGTATCTTCAAAAATTCTATTCTAATTCTATTCTTTCCTAGTGTCTTTGTAACCGTTTTAACCGTTTTAACAATGAAGTTTGTTTCTTTGTCTAAAAGTATTATTGCTGAGGTCATTTTAATTAGCCGCCCCACGCGGTCAGCAGTATTACCCAAGGGCCATGAAACGTTAGCTACAGGCGTCTAACGCTGTGTACAAGCGTGAGCGTTGAGCGTTAACAACAAATGTTTGGATTTAATAGTATCACAATATTAAAAACGCATTTTTTGTTAGGCGTCAAATACGTCAACGCAATTGAAGCAGTTATGCGTTTCGATGGAAGTGTGTGGTTGCCGTTTCACTTTTATATGAGGCAACCATCTTATTCACTGTAAGTAGCAACGCATCTGTCACAGACTTAAGATGAATTGGCCGTTCTATATGAAGCTTACTATCCATGGGCGGCCACTTACTATCAGTTGGACTGTTTGCTCGCTACTTCAGTGTGATAAAAAACCTTTTTTTTTTTGTTCTCGAGGGGAAACCTTCAAAAGGTACCCGACGCCGTGGGAGCGACGCAGGGTTATGTGGGATTTTTACCGCACTAAAACCCCCCCGGTGGCCGTCCACGGCGCTATAAAGAGGACTCCGGGTACTCGGTCCGACCGCAACCGGAATCCTCTGAGCGCGTTGCCCCATCGGGCTCCTCCCAGATGGGTGGCTGGGCCCACCGCTCCGTCTAGTCTTTACGATGGTATGCGACCACATATACCGCCGTCCTTCCCGGGATCGCCTGACCGAACGGTTCGAGCTCCCACTCTAGCCGCCTGCAACCCCGGAAGCCCCTTTTAGTCGCCTCTTACGACAGGCAGGGGATGCCGTAGCCCTATTCTGATCCCGGAACTACAGGGATGGTGATAAAAAACCTAGCTGACGGACGATTATACGAGTATAGGAGTACTCGTATAATCGTCCAATATCTCGTGGCTGAGCGGTTAATTATACCCAAGCTACGGTATAGATAAATCGATAGAGCTTACGCGAATTATAAAATTAAGTTGATTAAATGAAACATCACCGCTCTAACGTAGAGTACACTTTTGCAACGTTGTGACTTTGATGTATTTCTAAAATTATTTTCAGCTTGTGAAATTAAATGTTTTGTGTTTGGACTCATAAATTAGTTAATGTTCCTGACACCTCACGGTCGTCAAATGTAACCTTGGGAGAATCGTTTCGATTTAACAGGATGATAAATCGAAATATTACTATTTTGTTGATTAAAGTAGAAAACGAGCTTTCTATGACTTACCATAGTGGTCACAACCTCCCATGGACATCTGTAAAAAACTTAATAAAGAACAAAGGTACTACCTGAAGTCACTCACAGGTGCGTTGCTACTCCCAAGGGCTAAGATAGTCGCCTTATGTGAAAGTCAGCCAGCAAAGAAGGTGGTAGAACCAGTGTAGTTCGACCGGGGAAGTACCACCGCCACACCTATTTCTAGCGTGAAGTATTTCTTGCGTTTCGATAGAAGAGTGTGTTTGCCGGCACACTTTTACATGAGGCGACCATCATAGTCCTCGGGAGTAGCAACGCATCTGTGATCGACTTCAGATAGAACCCATGTTCTGTATGAAGTTGATTACAGATGTCCATGAGCGGTAGTTACTTACGATCAGGTGGACTGCATGCTCGTTTGCTACTTCAGTCAAATAAAAAAAAAAACATATCCTCCTAACGAAACGCAAGAGCTGTGTTTCTCTAGAAATAGGTGTGGCGGTAGTGTCTCCTCGGCCCAAACGTATACATTCATTCATTACATTTAATTTTAGATATGTCAATTGCAATTGTTGCATAGGAGAAGTTAATAGCTTTATTTGGCTTATAATGTTCTGATGTCCACATGCAACAAGATGACAGGATGCAATTTAATTGATGTTGGTACGAAGCAGCGACGCTTTTTAAATGTGCTGAGTAATGTAATTCCTTGAATTTGCAACACAAATTTATTTCAGTATACCCCGACGTGAGTATACATGTATACGAGTTTATATTATGGAATTGTCGTTATAAATAACTATAGTGTATATTTATAGATGCTCGGCATTTGAGTAACGAAATTAGCTGAAGTTTGGAGAATTCGTACACGAACATATTACCAATCAATCCTTTGTTCGTGATATTTTCTGTTTTTTATTAAATTGAACTTAGTTAATCCGTCTTTGAAACTTTTTTTTACGTTTTATACAAAAAAGCAGGAAAGAAGTAACATTTTCAAAGTGGTGCCCTTCAGGTTGCAATTCTACAAGCACCATCACCAAACTTTTTCAAGATTCTATCAATTCATCATAATTAGCTGTATGTTTTAGCATGACTGCATGTATCATGTATTTGTGAACATACTCTCCCTGTGTCCTGAGGAGGGCGTAAATGACTGCGACGCAGTTTTCAAACTATTGCCGTCGTTTACGAACAATTTGTTACTGTAAATTTGTTCAATGTTCAATAAATCAAACATGTTCAATAAATCTTTGAATCTTGAATCTTTGAAAACCTATTTTCGCCTTATAATACCCTATTAAACGTTGCTATGTTTTGTTCTGCCGCTGAAGCTCCCCGATTTAAATCTTTGGGTTTTTTTATGATACAAAAACTCAACAGACTGATCGTCCGTGCCTTTTTACAATAGTTCTTTTTTAACTTTATTAGTTTTTCTCTCTTAGCTCCACGTTAGGCCATCGCTGTCACCATCACACTGTGGTGTGCGGTGGTGGCAACGTTGGCTGTTTAGGAAATCTCACAATTACGCTTATTATATAGGACCATTTTTTTACGTGGTGTGTATAATTGGGTGCATTGTATATAGATGTAAGTGTTATGTTTCTTTTTTACAAATAATTCTTAGCGATTGCATATTATTACTAAGAACATTACACTCTAATTACATGGTTATTACTGTCAGTGGCAACTGGCAATTTTAGTTCTTTCCGGAGGCCACTTTGAACGTGCAATTTGCCTTGTCTATGACTTTTGAGTCCCCGCTACGGATCTAAGTCTTTGAGTTAGCATTGCGTTAGTACCCGACCTCAGGTGGGACTTTACCTATATAGTCTGGGTTTGAATTATTAGCCTTAAGTGACAGTAGCCACAGGTAAACTACTCGTTTGCAATAACTATAATACAAAAAAACACGTTATTTTTTGCCTGTTCGTCCAATAATACTTCTATATTTTATGGCAGAGCGTATTTGTGTAACGCTTCGTTATCGAGGACACAAACAGCTGATCTACGTATTTTAGTTTTCAAACGAAAACAACGTCTAGCCATGTGGCCAGTTTTCACGTATTTTATATGACTTACACCTATTTTTGTGCGAATATTATATGCGTGACGCGTCATACAAATTTTGCTGAGTGACAAAATCTGCCGTGAGTCGGACGGATTCCGTAGTATTTTTGTCGAATGTTTCATTTTAATATCTTTGTTTCGTATATTACCAGCTACGAACATTCCTTTGCTGCAAGCGAGTGTTGAGAGATCTTTGTTGAAAAATCGCTGAAATTTCTAGTGAAATTTCGTGGCCTAATACGATCAGATACATATACATGTTCTTGTCGCCAAACGCTAACGCTTGCAGTGCAGTACTCTTAGTGACAAAATATTGTGTTCCCTAAAATCAAACTATGTATGTTAATGTTATCGCAGATCATGTGGTCGATCTCAATTAAAACTCCAATTCCAGCTGTGGTTAAATATTGATGACCATGGGTGGCAGTAGAACCTTGGCAAGGTTCTACTGCCACCCATGGTCATGAATGGTCACAAAAAAGTATGTTGAGCGCCGACTTCAGACTATGTACATAGTCCCGAAGTCGGCAACATATTTCGCTAGATGACGGTGACGAAACTATGTCCTATATGAGGGCCGATTTCAGAACCAACATGATTTTTTGCTTCAACAAAACGCGCGAAAGCGTGTTGCCAAAAATAAAAAATTGGTTGCTACACAATAGAAAGAACTTTATCAGTTATTTTGATTACAAGTAACGTTTTTAAACTATTTACACAGAAAGCCCGACTTCATTGAAAAGATCAATTCCCTCCAGTTTAAATGTTTTCAGCAGTCAGGTTTATTCTTGTTTATATAAAAAGTTATTTCATAAAAAACAATACTTGTCAAAAAACCAAGTCTCGCAACTCAGCTCTTCCACTAGCGTGCCCCCAGATTTAATTAATCGCTTTTTATTTTGTATCCAAATAGTAAATAATAAAAGTATGATTTTTATTAAAAAAAACTTTTTAACAAAAAAATATTTACCGACTTCCATGTCACAAAAAAGTATGATGAGCGCCGACTTCTGGACTATGTACATAGTCCCGAAGTCGGCAACATAATTCGCTGGATGACGGTCACGAAACAATGTCGTATATTAGAACCGATTTCAGAATCAACGTGTTTTTTTTGCCTCGAAAAAACGCGCGAAAGCGTGTTGCCAAGTTCTCGAAAAATCATAACTCCCATACAGTAAACGTAATTCTTTTGCCGTATCAATACATAGTTTATAACAAGGTCGCTTCGCGTTGTCTGTCCCTATGTATGTTTAGATCTTTAAAACTACGCGACGGATATTATTGCGGATTTTTTAATAGATAGAGTGATTCAAGAGGAAGGTTTTTTGTGTATAATACATGTATAATATAATGGAGACACACTGATATTTTAGATTTTTAACCTTTAGGCGGAACGAGCAGTGATAGCCTAATGGTTGAAACTTGCCCTCTCAATCGGGAGGTCCGAGGTTCAAACCCAGGCACGCACCACTGATTTATGTGCGTATTAGAAATTAATTATCACTGCTTTTCGGTGAAGGAAAACATCGCGAGGAAACCTACACACCCGAGAGTTCTTAAAAAAAAAAAATTCTCGGAGGTGTGTGAAGTCCACCAATTCGCACTTGGCCAGCGCTGGGGACTATGGTCTAGCCTCTCTCATTCTGAGAGAAGACCCGTGCCCAGCAGTGGGACAATAATGGGTTGACGAGAGATAATAAATAAAACTAGTTGACCCGGTGATCTTCGTTCCGCCTCTCGTTATATATTATAATGATACGGAATTCTTCGTGTGGTAGTCCGATTCTCAAATGGTCGGTCATTTTCTCTTTGTTCTATATTTACCTATTCTACGAAATAGTAAATTAGGGAGTAGAGGTAAATAGCACCCTACATACGTTTATTTGTGAACCGTTATCCAAATCTAGAACAAGCCATTATAACATTTAGCGAAGTTGCTATATTTTCGTTTCTTTGTGTGTATAGATGCCAAATTTATTTTTCTTATTACGCGCTTTTTAATGCGCAAATATCCGTTCTCAATGTGTTGTTGTAAGCAAAGTAGGTCATTATTTCTCGTCATGAAGCTTGTTTATTTTTGAGAAATCATTTAAATTACAATAATTGTAATTTAAAACAGAAATATTCAATAGCATGTCAAATAAGTCTTCTTGTTAGTAGATTTCGATCATTCGCTAGATTTTTCTCGACTGCCTCAGAAGAGTTATGTTTTTCGAGCGTATGTTTTTGAGCGTATTTGCTGTCCACTGTCACACACAATCCAAAAATGCGTTATATTATATAAATTGTTTTAAAAACAAAAATGGCATAAAACGGAATATAGTTTTTCAGCAACCGGGTTCATTTTAATAATTTAATGTTACCGGTTAATTAAGATGGTTTCATCTCGCAATACATTATGTGGTTTACGATCGTTTTCTGGCTCTGTGCGGAAACGAATTTGAAACTAGTAATAGCTATAAACGTGGGCGATTGGTTTTCCGATCTCCGTATTTTATACTCTCTATTGGTTCCTTCAATTTTATTTCATACTTGGGTATTTTGGACGTAGGATTAGGTTTACTTTTATTGACGACTTCGTGTGACGGAGCTGTAGTCAGCGGTAGCACTTACACGGAATGGGTTCCAGATTCGATGCCCGACTAGATATTTAAATGATTTTTGAATTGAAACTTTAAACTTTAAACGCTTTCTACACTCATAGCCCCACAGTAGGATTTTCTCCTGTGTCGTGGGTGACATGGACACACACAAAGACGAATATACAAACACCCAGACGCAGAACGAGAATCTGAATTCATCATTCAGATACCTGTCTGGCCGGGAATCGAACCCAGGACCCACTGCGTGTCAGACCGGTATGGTAACCGCTGCGCCACGCGGGTCGTCAATTTTTGTTCAATGTCTGGGTGTTTTTATCATCTTAGTGTGTATTCATGGTACCCATGATAGAAGAAATGTTTCTATGAGTAGTAGTGTACACCTCTAATTAAGCTCGGGTTGGTAGACATTTTGCAAAAGAATTAGGTGGATATTAATGGTAAGGGTACAGCTTAAGGGTACTGAAACCTCTTTAGTATAAGCACGAAAAAAAAGTTGATAAAGATGTAAGTATTTTTAATTTTTTTGTTCCATGTCAACAAATATTGGAGTCTATTTCTGATTGCCTTATGCCTTAGCATACGGTGACAAAAAATATGAGATTCGCCAACATCAGATCGGATCATCTGCAAATTATTCAGATTCGTCATAGAGTTCAGAATAATTTGTTTTTAAAGTGTGACGCCAGGTATGCTCTTTGTTACGTATCTAAATATAACCTGTGCATTGTACATTATCTCGAATCTCAAAATAGGATCGGCTGCTTCGTGTACGATTTGAATGTTAATGTTATCGGTCATCGGCAATTCGTGAACTATTGTTATTTAAAACGCGATTTTTCGAGTGCTTTTATAAAAATGGAGTAGCGATCGAGCGTAGACTTACTTGTAGTTTATTGGTGAACTACTACTCGAGGGTAGGTAGCCTGTCAGCGTTCCCTGTAGTCGGGGAGTATACGCTACGCTATCCCCTGCCTGTCGTAAGAGGCGACTAAAAGGGGACCTCTGGGGGTACGGGCGGGTAGAGTGGGAGCTCGGACCGTCCAACAAGTAACCCCGAGAAGGACGGCAGTATGTGTGGCTGCATATCGCCCTTCACGGGATGGTGAAGGGGGACTGCAACATGTCTCCCAAGAAATGAGCCGTGAAGGGTGCCGTGCTAGGGGACACCGGTGCGTTTCATAGGAGATCCCGCGGTCCCTTACAAGCGATGAGAAAGGCCACCGAGGAGGTTTTAGTGGGTAAAAATCTCACATAACCCGGAGTCTCTCCAGAAGCTTCGGTTCCCTTTTAAAGGTTTCCTTCCCGTCACGAAAAAAAAGTAACCTAGTAGCGATCAGCAAGCTGGGTTGTAGCTTTGATAAAATAGGCGCACAGCGCATATCGGTATGTCAATTTTATTCCCACAAGGTTTTTCTATAAAAAAAACGAACGAATCCGTCCTTCCTATAATGAAGTTACAATTATGGTGAAGCTAATCTACTTTAGGTTCTAAGGTTAGAAATTGTAAGGGTAGAAAAGGTGACAAAAGTAGTAATAAATTAATATATTTACAATATAATTTGTGTATTATTAATAATGGAGCATGGAATACAATGATAATTTCAATTTTCATATGCAAAACATTGTATAACATTAATATTATTAATGAATAATGAAATCCTTATAGGCGCATTTTGTTTACTTCTCGTTTACATAACATATTGAAACAAGTATAACGCATAGTAACACGTAACACATTACTTATTTTCTGCTATATAAGCAAAAACACATGTTTTATAACATTGACACAGTTTTTGTGTTGCATCGTCGGAAATTAAGAATTGCGTTAAAATGTTGGACTTAGTGCAAAAAGTATGTTTGTTTCTTTTATTTACCGACTTCCTTAAGAAAAGAGTGGTGTATTTTTTGCTTCGGGGTTATGTACTAAACCAAAATAATTGTTTATTTTAATTGATATTACCACATCTTCATAGAGATATAAAGTAACTGTGATTTATCTTATAAAAAGAAATAACAATTACCCGGAATATAGGTACTACCGCCCCAATTAAAATCGCAGTGTACAAAAAGATAGTTTTGAGATAAACACGTTACTTTTTCAATTACCACAAAAAACAGTTTTGCAAAAATATCGATTGAGTTATTTATTACAAGGGCATATAAATATCAGTAGCTTGTTAGCCGTTACCGATATTTCAATTAAAATAGTTGCAAATACAGGCCTTGGCCTATATCTACCGGCATCGTTCGCGGATTTGGACGGCCAATGTGAAGGACGGGACAGCGTTAAATTGGGACATTGTTTGAAACGCATCTCCGAATGAAACGAGACATCGGGATTTGGCGTTTGGCTTTCGATAGTATTTATGTTTTGAGAATTGATATCTGTGTGGTATGTTTAGGCGTTTTTGAGGAATTATTAAGAAGTTTCGAACAAAGGCAATCAGATGGTTTAAAAATGAAAAAAAAACATGCGTGCGTCCAAAGTACACATGTCAGAAGTGAAACTTCTTTGGCGAACTAATTTATGAATCTTGTTTATATTTATACAAATCTAAAACTTTAAATTTCCAAGATTAAGAGGAAGGGAAAAAGGCGTGATACGACGTTCGCTCTGTCTCACTTTTTCTCTCAATCTTTCTCACTCGCTTGCTCCCTACTCTCACTCCACGGCTAGTTGCTCATGCTACGTTCGCCCTGTCTTACTCTCTCTCTATCGGTCTCGATCACTCTCTCTCTCTTTTCCGACACTTCCGTTGCATACCGGCGTGACGTTTCATCTGTAAAAATTTTACCCTCATGCGCCTAAAGAAGTTTCACTTCAAAAAAAAATGAGACGACTACTTCCAGTACACATTGAAAATGCAATGGATGCCACGGACATAAAGACTATATACGTACATTAACCCGCAGACCTAAGGCATTGTTGTCTGTTTGACCAGCGTTCAAACTCAAAATTCTTAATGTGTAAGACTGACAACTGTTCTGGGACTTCGGTCGTGTAATGTAGTGTACGGTAATAGATCTGGAGATTTCATCCCGGAATTTAATGAATTCAGATTTCACAATATATGTTAAACTCTATTTGGACTTTCTGAAATATAATCTAAATACTGAAATTTTATTAGTCTCAAATCACACTTTAGATCAGATAAATTCTTAGAAATTAAAGCCGGAACTCTGCTTGTCAGACCGATTTGATGATGCTACATGCAAATGTGTTCATAATCAGAGGAACTCAAAAACATTAATTTGCAAATTTGCTGGCTGACGGAAATTCGAGGGGATCATCTTAGGCTTCAAGTGTGCCGACGAATTTGTAATAGACTTCACGTAAAACCCTTATTCTATCTGGATTTGGTTACAGATCTCCACGGCATATGGCACTTACTTTTAGTTGGAACTCATGCTACTTTGTTACTTAATTTAAAAATATTTTTCAATAAAAAAGTCAGTCAAAAAACATATCTGTCTAATAGAATAACATGATTAAAATTTGACATACATATCGTTGCTTTGCATGAGTATCCACACAAAACCACAAATTAAAAATACGTTTTTTTTAATTCATAAATTTGAATATGTACTTCGGACTTAAACGTTGACTACACCGTCGTTCATTTATTTTTATTTCATTCATTTAAGAGGTAAAAACAAAAAACATTGTTTAATTTTTAACTGGATCTCTTGTAAAATTAGCGTTTTAAATTAGCGTTCACTCCAAGTAGCGATATCATAGCACTGAAGATTCCATATCTATAGTTTTAGTGGCCCTCTCTATCAGTCTGGTATGCTTCAACTAGACAACAATGGCAAATAACTTTTATAGCAAGGCTAGCGATGAAACATCCCAGTTATTCATTGTAGATGCGCCTTGTGACACACCACGTTATTATTTATGGATACGTAACGTATCTATTGTATCAGGGTTAGAGTAGCTTGGCGTTGTCCCAACCTGGCCTAAAAGAAGACAATAGACGAGCAATGGCTGCCTAATTTCATATAGTAAGTAGGTCGGGAAATAACTGGGGCGTATTGCTTTTATGGTGTTTCCTGACTCAGACATTTCCTGGACTTATGGATGTTACTTATACTTAAAGGTCACGGATTGTGTAGGTCTTCAATTGCATTTTGAAACAGTTAAGATGGTAAATTTAAACGTATTTTTAAAGGAATTTTGATTGTATATACCAATATGTTTTAATTTCTTACAGAAAAGCTAGAATCTTGATATTATTAGTATCATAAATTGATTATGTGATGATATCGGTTATTTTGATGCCAATTACTTCTTCTGAATTTGATCTGTGAATAATTTCACCAGAATTAAATCTATTCCAAGTATCTGAATCATAATAATGTTAATCATTTGTATTTAATGTACGATGTTATTTACCTCATGTTCCTTATTTTGGATTTAAAATATCTTTTCAGTATTTTTCCGAAATTATACCCGTTTCCAGTGCAGCATTCCATTAGAGCCGATGTGTGACCTGCATATACAAATCGTGTAAAATGTCCAATAAAGTTCCTGTCGCTTCAGAATGTTTGCAGCTCACTCGAATGTTGCTCTATTGCGGCATTCTATTACATAAGGTTTCTTTATCCCGATTGATATGCTTTGAGCTTCTGTTCTAAGCCTAATTGTTGTAACTGTCCTCAAGCGGGGGTCAGAGATTTGAATTCCGGACACGTTCCTCTGATTTTTTTAAAATAATGTGGGTATTGGAAAATATTTATCTGTGTTATACAATGAGTGAAAACATCGCGAGAAAACCTATACACCTAAGAGTAAAACCTAAAAACAAAGTTCTTAAAGTTGTATAAAGTCTACCAACTCGCACTTGGCCAGCACGGGGGATTAGTGCGTATAACCCACATTTAGAGAGTAGGTCCGTGGCCAGCATTAGGACAATATTAACTTGACGAACTGCTGGAAAGGAAATGAAACACGGAACCAACTTTTGTATAGTCATCGCTTTCGAGAAGCGTCGTGTGGCGTATTTTTCGCCAACTCAAGGGTTTCATTGGCCTTAAGACCGTTGACTTATACGCATCAACCCCCGTGCGCGTGGCGCGTTATAAATAGCAATGCCGTTTGTACACAAAGAAACCGGGAAGATTCGGCCACGCCGCGACTTTTCTGATTCTGGCATCATTCCAAAACTCTCTTTGTTTTCTGCATATGATTTATCGCAATTAATATACGCTTTGACGTTATAAATTCGCTTGGCATTCTCACGGTCTGAGTTTTATTCGGTGTCCTCCCGCGGTGCCTCGAGCATGGCTGTCCCATCTTCCTAGAAATCGATTAAGCTACATCAGCCAAGTTTGGTCATGTGCTTTTTTATGCAACGCTATTATCGTTGGCGTCATTCTTAGAACATGTTATCGCTTTTGGTTTTCTTTTAAAATCCTGTCGATTGTCTCCATTACTTGGACATTTATCATCCTTATATTCTTTAGATGATTAGATCCCTCATTTGTTTCTTCTTTTTTTTATGCTATTCTCAGTAAACTTTTATACCGTTTTGTATTTTGTATTCACTGTAGTAATTATTGATCAAATGATTTCAAAGAAAAGTGAATTTACGCATATCTATTTCCATTCCCTCTATATGTCGGCCAATTCATTTAAATTGGTCGACATACTTCAATGACGTGGAATTCTGATTCGAGCTCGCGTTGTGACGTTGTAGCCAAAAGCTGGACGTTGTTACGTAGCAATTGTTAATATGTTTAATTAATGTCACAAATTAATTTTCATGTAACGTCGTGTCCTCAAAGATATTAATATAGTGTGTAACGTGGAAGTAAATATTATTCATGATTGTCTTTCTAAATGGGATTAACATGTCGTTTGGCTTTGTTTGAGTCTTCGTTTATTTTATGATCATTCTTTGAGAAAACTAAAATTTATCTTTAATTTATTGCTAGTTCTTCTTGTTTATCTTATGGTAACGTAATATCTTTGTTGAGAAAGTTCAGACAGGCTATTGACATAAAGCTCGTTTATTTTTGCATTTATATTGAATCTGTTTTAAATTTGGATTTTCTTTCATTCTACAATGTGTACTGGGTGTACGTATTTATTGTTCTTAATTTTAATATATTTGAATATACATAAAACGTGAACTAAAACTTGTTTAGTTTTAATTATGTTCCTAAAATCTGATATCACAAAAAGCCCTAAGATTATACTAAACATACAAGGAACATAACATGTTTTCTTAAAATTTTCACTTGTCTTTCAATAGTTACGTGTCTTCAAATTATAAAGTCATATTAGGAGTTGAAAACAGACCCATGGCCACTTAACATCAGGTTGTCTGCAAATTCGTTTGCTGCTTCCGTAAATAAAGTAAAATAATACCTTATATATGTAGCTGAATATATTATATGTGCGATAAGTGAAGATTAGCGCTTTCCAAAATTAAAAAGTAGGACTACTTTGGTATATTCCAGGTGCGACGGCGCTGTGGTGTGCTGCGGGGGCTGGACATCTTGGGATCGTGAAGCGATTGGTTCGGGCTGGGGCGAACGTGAACCATGCCACCAAGACACTGAGCACGCCCCTCAGAGCCGCCTGCTTCGACGGCAGACTGGACATCGTGAAGTACCTGGTCAGACATGGCGCGGACATACACAAAGCGAACAAGTACAACAATACGTGTTTGATGATCGCGGCGTACAAGGGACATTTGGATGTGGTAAGTAAATGAACGCAAGCAGATGCAATATCATTAGGAATAGTTGGTAATCTACTAGTTTGAAACTCAACCTTTGAGTTAGGGGGTTTTTCAAATGTAAGGCCCCTCAGATGTCTTGAAGCTGAGTGCGTGTTAAAAATTGGTCATCAGGAAATTTACGCTATAATGAGTTCTTTAAAAAGATAACTGCACTTGGTCTTATATTTTGAATGTGGTAGAACCAGCGAATTTCGACCGGGGGAGTACCACCGCCACACCTATTTCTAGCGTAAAGCATTTCTTGCGTTTCAATGGAAGGATGTGGTTGCTGGCACACTTTTATATGAGACGACCATCATAGTCCTTGATTGTCTTCAGATAGAACACATGTTCTGTATGAAGTTGATTACAGATGTCTATGTGCGGCAGTGACCACTGGTGGACTGCATGCTCGTTTGCTACTTCAGTCAGGTAAAAATAAATATGAGAGAAGTCACGACTTTAAACGGGATTACGAGCAGTGATAGCCTAATAGTTGAAACTTGCCCTCTCGACCGGGAGGTCCGAGGTTCAAACCCAGGCACGCACCACTGATTTATGTGCATATTATAAATTAATTATCACTGCTTTTCGGTGAAGGAAAACATCGTGAGGAAACCTACACACCCGAGAGTTCTTAAAAAAAAAAGTTCTCAAAGGTGTGTGAAGTCCACCAATTCGTCCTTGGCCAGCGCGGTGGACTATGGCCTAAATTCTCTCATTCTGAGAGCAGACCCGTGCCCAGCAGTGGGACAACAATGGGTTGACGTGACGTGTATACTCCAGTTGTGCTTGATGATCAAGATCAAGCCAAAAAAAGCATAGGTCGCACAGTGGTATTTTTTTTTATTATAAGCCAACCAAATTATATTAAATTATTTTCTATTTTGGGCCTGGGTAGTGTTTGACAATCACACCCACGACAGGAGAAAATTCTATTGTGAGTGAATATAGAAAGCATTATTATTTTGTAATATGAATTAAATTTCCTAAACTCGGTACAAATCTTATCTTAAGGACTTCAGTTGGATCTTACTTATAATTATAAATATTCTAGTTATTTTTACGCTTGACCTAGGCATGTTCATTGACATTACAATTATCGTTTCTTGTTAGATTCACATAATTTATGTTACAGATAAGTATAAACCTTATTTAGATAACTACAAAGTGTACAATAAATGTCGTTTATATTTTATCTATTAGGTCATAGTACTAGTTACGTTATAAAACAACGGAGCTATATGTTATCATTCCAGTTTTAATTACAAATTACTATAGGGCTAGGAGAATGGACTTATAATATTATTGTAGAAAATATGAAACTTGGAATTACTTTGCTAGATTTTGAGTGGGTATATTATTTTTTCATTGTTGGATGTGTCTTCTTAAATTTCTTATAGCCGAAAGAGAATTGAGAATTGTACAAAAATATCTGCCATAAAAGGTTTTTTTAAATGATAATATTTAGTGCCTAATATGGATATGATTGGGTTATCGATTTTTACTGACTCACGGCACTAGTACTCTTTTAAGTTATGACATGGGGCTTTTCAAAAAAGGTGCGAGAAGAGCTGTCATTCAAAGCCGGCGATATATTGGCAACTCCTCTGATGATGCAAATGTCCATAGGCGACGGTGACTACTTTCCATCAGGTAGCCCGTCTGTCTTATCGCCAGGTTCAATTATAAAAAAAAGTTTTAAATAAGAAGAGTAGGGCCTAAATCGAATCGAGTCCTTTCTTAAAATGTTTATTGACTTAAAAGGATTTTTTATAAGATTAAAATAGCAAACGAGCTTGCAGTCCACGTGATAGTAAGTTAGTCATTGCAGCTTATAGACATCGGTAAGCAAGTTCATTCAGATTAAGGCTAATAATTATTGCTCTCAGGGACTGATATGGTCGCCACTTGAAAATGAACGGCAACCACACCCTACTGAGATCTTTTATCAAAACTTCATAATAACAGTGAAAAATGATGTCAATATTAACTTTTCTCATAGGTGCAATTCCTGTTGGACTGTGGTGCGCGTGTGGACGACAGAGCGTTGTGTGGCGCCACAGCGCTCCACTTCGCGGCGGAGTGCGGCCACGCGGCCGTCGTCTGTGCCCTCATCGACCACAACGCTAAGATACTTAATAATGAGAATGGTGAGTGCGTTTGTCTTGCTTTTTTGGTGGGAGAGGGTAGTGGGAACAGGGAGCTGTGTGGCGCCACAGCGCTCCACTTCGCTCCCATAACTCTCCGCCTGCGGCAAGTGTCTTAAATGCGAATCATAAATTTTTGCTTGACGTATTAATATATATATGGTCAGTGCGTTGTCTTCTTTGTTGGGAGAGGGAAATTTGTTATTTTTTTTATTGTATATGAAGTAAGGTGGTATGCGTTTCGTAAAGAAATGAATAAATGAGTATAGAAAAGTGTGCACACGCGGCAGAAGTGAAGCTTAATAATAAAATCAAATACTTCTTAAAATATGGGTATTAAGACTTACGCTTTTTCAAAATATCGTTTGAGTAATGTAGTACATTGAATTCTGACATCTTATTTCGCACATACCAAACATGAGTTCTTATACGTAGTAAAATCGTTAACGTGATTCAGAAAGGGTTACAGCGTCATCTAGTTATAGCGCTTCATGGAGTTTAAAAACACAATTCGAAAGATATTTCAATTTTATGAAGATAAGATTTTGTTATGATAATTTTTTATTACTTTTGAGCAAATTGCATAATCTTATCTATTAATCTATTTTTGTTTTTCTGTCTTGTAACTATAATTGTAACGAACGACAAATTATATAACTTTTATGATGTTATTGTTCTCAAGTAAGTGACAATGTGTCTTTTTGAGAATAAATTTATTAAACCTAAGATTTTGTTTCCAGGCATGACCCCGTTGCAATGTGCGGCCGAACGTGCGCGTGCGTCGGTGGTGGAGATACTGGCCACGCGGCCGGAGGTCACTCGAGCGCAGCACATCGAAGCGTTCGAGCTTCTAGGCGCTTCGTTCGCGAACGACAAGGAGTACTATTGTGTTAGGGTGAGTATAACTCTCAGGCAATACCCCTTGCAATACGTAGCCGAGCGTGTATATGTATCGGTGGTGGAGATACTGGCGACGCGGCCGGAGGTCACTCGAGCGCAGCACATCGAAGCGTTCGAGCTTCTGGGCGCTTCGTTCGCGAACGACAAGGAGTACTATTGCGTTAGGGTGAGTGTAACTTTCAGGCAAGATTTCTTGCAATGTGTAGCCGAGTATGTATATGTGTCGGTGGTGGAGATACTGGCGACGCGGCCGGAGGTCACTCGAGCGCAGCACATCGAAGCGTTCGAGCTTCTGGGCGCTTCGTTCGCGAACGACAAGGAGTACTATTGCGTTAGGGTGAGTGTAACTCTCAGGCAAGACCCCTTGCAATGTGTAGCCGAGCGTGTATATGTATCGGTGGTGGAGATACTGGCCACGCGGCCGGAGGTCACTCGAGCGCAGCACATCGAAGCGTTCGAGCTTCTGGGCGCTTCGTTCGCGAACGACAAGGAGTACTATTGCGTTAGGGTGAGTGTAACTCTCAGGCAAGACCCCTTTCGATGCGTAGCCAAACGTGCTCATGTATCGGTGGTGGAGATACTAGCGACGCGGCCGGAGGTCACTCGAGCGCAGCACATCGAAGCGTTCGAGCTTCTAGGCGCTTCGTTCGCGAACGACAAGGAGTACTATTGCGTTAGGGTGAGTGTAACTCTCAGGCAAGACCCCTTTCGATGCGTAGCCAAACGTGCTCATGTATCGGTGGTGGAGATACTAGCGACGCGGCCGGAGGTCACTCGAGCGCAGCACATCGAAGCGTTCGAGCTTCTAGGCGCTTCGTTCGCGAACGACAAGGAGTACTATTGCGTTAGGGTGAGTGTAACTCTCAGGCAAGACCCCTTTCGATGCGTAGCCAAACGTGCTCATGTATCGGTGGTGGAGATACTAGCGACGCGGCCGGAGGTCACTCGAGCGCAGCACATCGAAGCGTTCGAGCTTCTAGGCGCTTCGTTCGCGAACGACAAGGAGTACTAATGCGTTAGAGTGAGTGTAACTCTCAGGCAAGGTTTCTTGCAATGTGTAGCCGAGTCTGTATATGTATCGGTGGTGGAGATACTGGCGACGCGGCCGGAGGTCACTCGAGCGCAGCACATCGAAGCGTTCGAGCTTCTAGGCGCTTCATTCGCGAACGACAAGGAATATTATTGTGTTAGGGTGGGTATTGTGTCATTTGGGATATTAAATTATTAACCGAACTATGCTAGAAATCCATATTCATAGATATAATAATAATAAAGTTCCGCGTGCCTGTACACTTCTATATTTGCAAACAAATGTTTGTAGGATTGGATTATTAATTAATAACAGAAAAATGTATTATTTTGATTTGTTGTTGAGAGCAATGTTTGTTGAGCGTATGTTTGTTTGTATGTATGTGTGTCCAATTCTTTGGAAAGCGCTACAGCCCAAACTGCTTGACAGGTTGTACCGTATGCCAAATAATTACAATAATGTGTATCAACTCCACCAATTCGCACTTGGCCAGCGCGGTGGACTATGGCCTATAACTCTCATTCCGAGAGAAGACCCGTGCCCAGCACTGAGACAATAATGGGATGACCACGTATCAGCTCAGTTTGCAGACCAACAAGCTATATAATTTTTAAAGATGGCGCCTGCGATTAAAGAAAAAGGGGGATGGAGGGACTATTTTTTCAATTATCAGAATTATTGACTTTAAATTAAATAATTGAGATATATCTATAGTCCGTATAATGATATACCATTGTATTTATTTAATTTATATCCACTCTATAATAGTTTTAATAGTATTATGCTTATATTGTATCACAGATGGCGTACCAGTACCTACACAGGGCGATGGCGATGCGTTACGACAAGAGATACGGCATAATGTTGAAGGAAGCGGCTGAGCCCATCCCGGCGTATGATAACTGGAGGGAGAGCACCACTTTACAGGTATTACGTTTTAGGCAAATGTAGCACAGATGCTGCCCTCGAGGAATGGAACAATGACCTGAAGACAGTTGGAACCTGCTGTATTCAGACTGTACATCTTGATCCGGCTTGAAGGACCAAGATGTACAGTCCGAAAACAGCACAAATAAAAAATGCAAATTTTTGTTAGTTAAATTTAATTTTGAGATATATAATAAATTTTGGGGAGTGTGTACGCTACGAGTCGATTATGCGAACTGCTCGGGCAGCGCGCTCGCGCTAGGACCACGCTTGTGCTGACGCAGCACTGTCCATTGTACGTGTTGTACACCGTACACTCAGGATATGTTGGATTAGAGTTGGATCGGGGAGGTCCGAGGTTCAAACCCAGGCATGCACCACTGATTTTTCTAAAAATTATGTGCGTATTAGAAATTAATTGCCACTGCTTTTCAGGTAGGAAAACATCGTGAGGAGTTCTCGGAGGTGTGTGAAGTCAATTGTGAGACCAAATAACACTTGGCCAGAGCGGTGGGCTATGGCCTAAAACTCTCCCATTCTGAGAGAAGACCCGTGTCCAGCAGTGGGACAATAATGGGTTGTCGAGATGTCTAGCAGGAAACTTTAAAAGGCTAATGGATAGATGGAGTCACTTTTACTGGATAGCGTAGATTCCTAAGCACAGAGCATGTAAAGTACACAGGAATTTGTGCATCCGTCCGCAGGTTGAGGTTAATTCGATATAATAGACTATTATAAATACTTAAAAATCCCTACTACGTAACAACAATTAACTAAAAAGTGGAAAGCAAATATTTTTACAACAAGCATGTGGTAACAAAAATAAAATTTAATTCTACAACGGCCGTCTTTATCTACGTCCAAAAAACTAAGTCTCATTACGTACATGTAACACAATTAAAGTTAATTAAAATTAAGCTTCATTCGTGCATGCGATAACAAAACACTAAGTTATGCTATGTGCACACGGTGACGAAACAACTAAGTTGTGCTTCGATCGTACGTTAACAAATAAACTAAGTATGCATACGATAGCACAACAGACTTATGTTTTACTGCTGTATGCGGTAACAAAAGACCAAGTTTTTCTACATGTATGCGGTAACAAAATACCAACTTTTACTTTATGTATGCAGGAACAAAAGACCAAGTTTTGCTATGTGTATGCGGTAACAAAATACCAAGTTATGGTACGTGTATGCAGTAACAAAATACCAAGTTTTACTATGTTTATGCGGAAAAAAATACCAAGTTTTACTACATGTACGCGGTAACAAAACACCAAGTTTTACTACGTGTACGCAGTAACAAAATACCAAGTTTTACTGTGTATGCGGTAACAAAAGACCAAGTTGTACTACATGTATGCGGTAACAAAAGACTAAGTTCTACTGCGTGTATGCGGTAACAAAATACCAAGTTTTACTACATGTATGCGGTAACAAAATACAAAGTTTTACTGCGTGTATGCGGTAACAAAATACTAAGTTTTACTATATGTATGCGGTAACAAAATACCAAGTTTTACTACATGTATGCGGTAACAAAATACAAAGTTTTACTACGTGTATGCCTTAACAAAAGACTCAAGTTCTACTAAGGGCGCGTTCCAGATGACGCTTACAAAGCCCTAAACGCCCAAAACGTTGTTCCACATGACGATCGCGGTCGTTGTGGTCGCGGCGAAAACGTCACTCATGACGTCATGACTTACGCCCACGCGACGCTTACGCCGACCCATCTAACAAGGTGGATCGAAGTGATTGTTTCAGTAGAGAATACGTCAGTAAAGCTCACAAGCTAATGGAACAGGAAAAACTGCGGTCGTGGGCGTTGCGTAAACGTCTAATGGAACGCATCTTAAGTGCACGCGATAACAAAAAACAAAAGAATGTCGATTTTTTGTAACATTACTGTTTCCCGTATTCCAGGACATAGAGCGTCTCCACGGCAACGCGCACGCGATCCACATGGAGGGGCTGACGGTGCGCGAGCGGCTGCTGGGCCGCGCGTGCCCCGACCTGCCGCACCCGGTGGTGTTCCGCGGCGCCGTGTTCGCGGACGAGGCGCGCTTCGACCGCTGCCTCGCGCTCTGGCGGCACGCGCTCGCGCTGCGCCTCGAGAACCAGGTGGGTGGGGCCTGGCGGTGGCGGTATGCCTGGGCCGCGTGCCCCGACCTGCCGCACCCGGTGGTGTTCCGCGGCGCCGTGTTCGCGGACGAGGCGCGCTTCGACCGCTGCCTCGCGCTCTGGCGGCACGCGCTCGCGCTGCGCCTCGAGAACCAGGTGGGTGGGGCCTGGCGGTGGCGGTATGCCTGGGCCGCGTGCCCCGACCTGCCGCACCCGGTGGTGTTCCGCGGCGCCGTGTTCGCGGACGAGGCGCGCTTCGACCGCTGCCTCGCGCTCTGGCGGCACGCGCTCGCGCTGCGCCTCGAGAACCAGGTGGGTGGGGCCTGGCGGTGGCGGTATGCCTGGGCCGCGTGCCCCGACCTGCCGCACCCGGTGGTGTTCCGCGGCGCCGTGTTCGCGGACGAGGCGCGCTTCGACCGCTGCCTCGCGCTCTGGCGGCACGCGCTCGCGCTGCGCCTCGAGAACCAGGTGGGTGGGGCCTGGCGGTGGCGGTATGCCTGGGCCGCGTGCCCCGACCTGCCGCACCCGGTGGTGTTCCGCGGCGCCGTGTTCGCGGACGAGGCGCGCTTCGACCGCTGCCTCGCGCTCTGGCGGCACGCGCTCGCGCTGCGCCTCGAGAACCAGGTGGGTGGGGCCTGGCGGTGGCGGTATGCCTGGGCCGCGTGCCCCGACCTGCCGCACCCGGTGGTGTTCCGCGGCGCCGTGTTCGCGGACGAGGCGCGCTTCGACCGCTGCCTCGCGCTCTGGCGGCACGCGCTCGCGCTGCGCCTCGAGAACCAGGTGGGTGGGGCCTGGCGGTGGCGGTATGCCTGGGCCGCGTGCCCCGACCTGCCGCACCCGGTGGTGTTCCGCGGCGCCGTGTTCGCGGACGAGGCGCGCTTCGACCGCTGCCTCGCGCTCTGGCGGCACGCGCTCGCGCTGCGCCTCGAGAACCAGGTGGGTGGGGCCTGGCGGTGGCGGTATGCCTGGGCCGCGTGCCCCGACCTGCCGCACCCGGTGGTGTTCCGCGGCGCCGTGTTCGCGGACGAGGCGCGCTTCGACCGCTGCCTCGCGCTCTGGCGGCACGCGCTCGCGCTGCGCCTCGAGAACCAGGTGGGTGGGGCCTGGCGGTGGCGGTATGCCTGGGCCGCGTGCCCCGACCTGCCGCACCCGGTGGTGTTCCGCGGCGCCGTGTTCGCGGACGAGGCGCGCTTCGACCGCTGCCTCGCGCTCTGGCGGCACGCGCTCGCGCTGCGCCTCGAGAACCAGGTGGGTGGGGCCTGGCGGTGGCGGTATGCCTGGGCCGCGTGCCCCGACCTGCCGCACCCGGTGGTGTTCCGCGGCGCCGTGTTCGCGGACGAGGCGCGCTTCGACCGCTGCCTCGCGCTCTGGCGGCACGCGCTCGCGCTGCGCCTCGAGAACCAGGTGGGTGGGGCCTGGCGGTGGCGGTATGCCTGGGCCGCGTGCCCCGACCTGCCGCACCCGGTGGTGTTCCGCGGCGCCGTGTTCGCGGACGAGGCGCGCTTCGACCGCTGCCTCGCGCTCTGGCGGCACGCGCTCGCGCTGCGCCTCGAGAACCAGGTGGGTGGGGCCTGGCGGTGGCGGTATGCCTGGGCCGCGTGCCCCGACCTGCCGCACCCGGTGGTGTTCCGCGGCGCCGTGTTCGCGGACGAGGCGCGCTTCGACCGCTGCCTCGCGCTCTGGCGGCACGCGCTCGCGCTGCGCCTCGAGAACCAGGTGGGTGGGGCCTGGCGGTGGCGGTATGCCTGGGCCGCGTGCCCCGACCTGCCGCACCCGGTGGTGTTCCGCGGCGCCGTGTTCGCGGACGAGGCGCGCTTCGACCGCTGCCTCGCGCTCTGGCGGCACGCGCTCGCGCTGCGCCTCGAGAACCAGGTGGGTGGGGCCTGGCGGTGGCGGTATGCCTGGGCCGCGTGCCCCGACCTGCCGCACCCGGTGGTGTTCCGCGGCGCCGTGTTCGCGGACGAGGCGCGCTTCGACCGCTGCCTCGCGCTCTGGCGGCACGCGCTCGCGCTGCGCCTCGAGAACCAGGTGGGTGGGGCCTGGCGGTGGCGGTATGCCTGGGCCGCGTGCCCCGACCTGCCGCACCCGGTGGTGTTCCGCGGCGCCGTGTTCGCGGACGAGGCGCGCTTCGACCGCTGCCTCGCGCTCTGGCGGCACGCGCTCGCGCTGCGCCTCGAGAACCAGGTGGGTGGGGCCTGGCGGTGGCGGTATGCCTGGGCCGCGTGCCCCGACCTGCCGCACCCGGTGGTGTTCCGCGGCGCCGTGTTCGCGGACGAGGCGCGCTTCGACCGCTGCCTCGCGCTCTGGCGGCACGCGCTCGCGCTGCGCCTCGAGAACCAGGTGGGTGGGGCCTGGCGGTGGCGGTATGCCTGGGCCGCGTGCCCCGACCTGCCGCACCCGGTGGTGTTCCGCGGCGCCGTGTTCGCGGACGAGGCGCGCTTCGACCGCTGCCTCGCGCTCTGGCGGCACGCGCTCGCGCTGCGCCTCGAGAACCAGGTGGGTGGGGCCTGGCGGTGGCGGTATGCCTGGGCCGCGTGCCCCGACCTGCCGCACCCGGTGGTGTTCCGCGGCGCCGTGTTCGCGGACGAGGCGCGCTTCGACCGCTGCCTCGCGCTCTGGCGGCACGCGCTCGCGCTGCGCCTCGAGAACCAGGTGGGTGGGGCCTGGCGGTGGCGGTATGCCTGGGCCGCGTGCCCCGACCTGCCGCACCCGGTGGTGTTCCGCGGCGCCGTGTTCGCGGACGAGGCGCGCTTCGACCGCTGCCTCGCGCTCTGGCGGCACGCGCTCGCGCTGCGCCTCGAGAACCAGGTGGGTGGGGCCTGGCGGTGGCGGTATGCCTGGGCCGCGTGCCCCGACCTGCCGCACCCGGTGGTGTTCCGCGGCGCCGTGTTCGCGGACGAGGCGCGCTTCGACCGCTGCCTCGCGCTCTGGCGGCACGCGCTCGCGCTGCGCCTCGAGAACCAGGTGGGTGGGGCCTGGCGGTGGCGGTATGCCTGGGCCGCGTGCCCCGACCTGCCGCACCCGGTGGTGTTCCGCGGCGCCGTGTTCGCGGACGAGGCGCGCTTCGACCGCTGCCTCGCGCTCTGGCGGCACGCGCTCGCGCTGCGCCTCGAGAACCAGGTGGGTGGGGCCTGGCGGTGGCGGTATGCCTGGGCCGCGTGCCCCGACCTGCCGCACCCGGTGGTGTTCCGCGGCGCCGTGTTCGCGGACGAGGCGCGCTTCGACCGCTGCCTCGCGCTCTGGCGGCACGCGCTCGCGCTGCGCCTCGAGAACCAGGTGGGTGGGGCCTGGCGGTGGCGGTATGCCTGGGCCGCGTGCCCCGACCTGCCGCACCCGGTGGTGTTCCGCGGCGCCGTGTTCGCGGACGAGGCGCGCTTCGACCGCTGCCTCGCGCTCTGGCGGCACGCGCTCGCGCTGCGCCTCGAGAACCAGGTGGGTGGGGCCTGGCGGTGGCGGTATGCCTGGGCCGCGTGCCCCGACCTGCCGCACCCGGTGGTGTTCCGCGGCGCCGTGTTCGCGGACGAGGCGCGCTTCGACCGCTGCCTCGCGCTCTGGCGGCACGCGCTCGCGCTGCGCCTCGAGAACCAGGTGGGTGGGGCCTGGCGGTGGCGGTATGCCTGGGCCGCGTGCCCCGACCTGCCGCACCCGGTGGTGTTCCGCGGCGCCGTGTTCGCGGACGAGGCGCGCTTCGACCGCTGCCTCGCGCTCTGGCGGCACGCGCTCGCGCTGCGCCTCGAGAACCAGGTGGGTGGGGCCTGGCGGTGGCGGTATGCCTGGGCCGCGTGCCCCGACCTGCCGCACCCGGTGGTGTTCCGCGGCGCCGTGTTCGCGGACGAGGCGCGCTTCGACCGCTGCCTCGCGCTCTGGCGGCACGCGCTCGCGCTGCGCCTCGAGAACCAGGTGGGTGGGGCCTGGCGGTGGCGGTATGCCTGGGCCGCGTGCCCCGACCTGCCGCACCCGGTGGTGTTCCGCGGCGCCGTGTTCGCGGACGAGGCGCGCTTCGACCGCTGCCTCGCGCTCTGGCGGCACGCGCTCGCGCTGCGCCTCGAGAACCAGGTGGGTGGGGCCTGGCGGTGGCGGTATGCCTGGGCCGCGTGCCCCGACCTGCCGCACCCGGTGGTGTTCCGCGGCGCCGTGTTCGCGGACGAGGCGCGCTTCGACCGCTGCCTCGCGCTCTGGCGGCACGCGCTCGCGCTGCGCCTCGAGAACCAGGTGGGTGGGGCCTGGCGGTGGCGGTATGCCTGGGCCGCGTGCCCCGACCTGCCGCACCCGGTGGTGTTCCGCGGCGCCGTGTTCGCGGACGAGGCGCGCTTCGACCGCTGCCTCGCGCTCTGGCGGCACGCGCTCGCGCTGCGCCTCGAGAACCAGGTGGGTGGGGCCTGGCGGTGGCGGTATGCCTGGGCCGCGTGCCCCGACCTGCCGCACCCGGTGGTGTTCCGCGGCGCCGTGTTCGCGGACGAGGCGCGCTTCGACCGCTGCCTCGCGCTCTGGCGGCACGCGCTCGCGCTGCGCCTCGAGAACCAGGTGGGTGGGGCCTGGCGGTGGCGGTACGGGGAAGGCAGTCGGCAGTATGTGTTGGGTTTCCTACTAGTCAGGGGAAGGGGGATGTCCCTGTAGTTTCGGGATCAGAATAGAGCTACGGTATCCGCTGCCTGTCGTAAGAGGCGACTAAAAGGGCTTCCGGGATTGCTAGAACGGGAGCTCGAACCGTTCGGTCAGGCGACTCCGGGAACGATGACGGCATTTGTGGTCGCATATCGTCGTAAAGACCAGACGGAGTGGTGGTCCCAGCCACTCACCTGAGAAGAGCCCGATGGGACAACGCGTTCAGAGGACTCTGATTACGTTTCTTTGGAGATCCCGGAGTCCTCTTTGTAGGGTTGAGGATGGCCACTGGGGAGGTGGAGGGGATGGGGCGGTAACAATACGACTGGGGCTCGAATACGAGGTGGGTACCTGGTGGCTTAGGATGTTGG